>BSBK01012752.1:0-273931 GCA_027943335.1 Chamaecyparis obtusa
TATGTATGTATGTATGTATACATATACATATACATATATACATACATATATATATACATATACAATATACATATATACATATACATATATATATAATATATATATTTATATTTATATGTATGTATATTTATATATATATACATACATACATACATAATATATATTATATAGTATAAGTATATGTATATAGTATATAGTATAGTATATATATATATATATATATATAATATATATATATATATATATATTATATATATATATATATATATAATGAAGATTGACGGGGGTGAAAGTCTAGTAATGTTGCAATTTAAAGAATACAGAAATATCATCATAAAAGAAAAGCTTTGGGAGATTTCCATATTTATTTCTTCATTATTATCTGCATATAGATATGTTGTTGTTAATAGGGGAATATACCCTTAACTGTGCTCAATTATGGTTCTTTTTTATACTATTGGCTATACTGCTTAATATTCTTGATAGTATTTACCTAAGACACCAATCTTATCTTACTTGTTTAGAGATGTTTGTCATCTCTAAACAAGTAAAGGGTGATAGAAATCTCTAAAAAATGAATCCTTCATCTTAACTTACTTGTTTAGAGATGTCCATCATCTCTTAAAAAAAGGCTTAGCTTTGAGAGAAAGGGTGAAGGCTTTATATGCAATGATTCCATAGTTACGGTTATTCCTTATGCTGGATGTTACTTTTATGTTCTCATTTGGATAGTATTGTCACATAATCACATGGCTACTCTCTCCTCTCTTGCAATCATGCGACCAGTACTTGATACGACTAGCCTTCTCTGCCCTGACATTGACCTTCTGCACACCTACCGGCCTTTACTATCTGCCTTGTCGCATGATCGCAAGGCTTCTCTCTCCTCTCTTGCGATCATGTGAATACCTCATATTTGCCCAGTGTTTTACTTTATATGATCTCTTAAACAACGTGGGGCCCCCTCTTTTGTGTTTTTTGCATGATCGCATGACCTATATTTTATTCATGCGATCATGCAACCAACATCTTTTGCAAACCGCCAACCACCATATTTAAATGCAGAATATTTTATTTTGTTTTTTCTATGACATTTCTTCAATCGGATGTTAACCAGGCAATTCCAGAAGTTAAAGAAAGTTAATTCATGCTTGTTTATTGAGGTTTATTTGTACAAAGGAGAAAGTGCCCGATACTATGCATAGTGATTTTTTATGCCGAAAGCATTACTTGTGAATAACTTATCTTACCTTACCTGTGCGGAGATATGATAACTGTTGAAGAATGCGAATGCCAAGGGGACGTGGATGCCAGCATGGAAAAGAATTTAATCTTCCCTATACTCTATTTTGTTATCTTACCTACCCCATGCCTTCCTTTATGCCTTGGCACATGATCACAAGGCATCTGTTCTACTCTTGTGATCATGCGACCACACACCTTTCCGTCTCTCTGCATTAACTACTCCTACACATCATTCATTTTAGTCTTTATGCATTATCGCATAATCGCATGGCTTCTCTCTCCTCTCTTGCAATTATGTGACTAGTACTTGATGCGACTAGCCTTCTTTGCCCTGACGTTGACCTTCCGCACATCTACCAACCTTTACTCTGCCTTGTCGGATGATCGCAAGGCTTCTCTCTCCTCTCTTGCGATCATACGACTACCTCATATTTGCCAGGGGTTTTACTTTATACGATCTCTTAAACAGTGTGGGCCCCTTCTTTTGCATTTTTCACATGATCGCATGATCGTATGATCTCTATTTTATTCATGCAATCATTGTGACCAGCATCTTTTGCAAACCACCAACCACCATATTAAATGCAGTATATTTTATATTGTTTTTTCTATGACATTTCTTCAATCAGATATTAACCATGCAAATCTAGAAGTTAAAGAAAGTCAACTCATGCTTGTCTGTTAAAGTTTGTCTGCACAAAGGAGAAAGTGCCCGATAATATGCATAGTGATTTTTTATGCCAAAAGCATTACTTGTGTATAACTTTCAGTCTTATCTTACCTTACTTGTGCGGAGATCGATCTAGTGGAGTGAAAATCTGATGGTTGTCGCATGATCTCATGGGATCTTCTGAGCCCATGAGATCATGCGCCAACCATCCGATGAGGATCTCAATGGCTCGTGGGTCAGATGGTGTCACAGTTTGCGATGATCATGCGGTGAGGATCAACGGTGATCGCATGATCTCATGGGATCTTCTGACCCCATGAGATCACGCACCCACTGTTAGATTAGAATCTCAATTGGTGGGCCAAGGGATGGTAAAGTGGATACGTGGTTGCACGATTAAAGAGATTTCACGCGGTCACTGGATGTAATCATGGTTAAAAAAAAATAAAGTGACTTGGCGACTAAGAGGGAAAATAAACCCAGGGTGAAGCTGGGGTTAAAATTGCAGTCGGATCTCTAGCGCAGGTTTTTTAGCCAGCAGTTTGAATTTTTGGTTAACCCGAGGTGTCTTGCAAGGCAAGAAGATAGAGAGTAAAGGCTTGTCGCATGATCGCATGCGGGTTTCTAACTGCATGCGATCATGCGACCATTGAGTAAGGAGATGTTAGGGAGAGACAAAAAAAGGAAAAATGAAAATATTGTACTCATAATCATGAAAATAGTATTTACATCAAAATTGTAGGTAGAAATTGTATATACATCAAATTTGCATATACTATTCCTTAACATAATGCTACTCTTTTAAAGTAACTAAAGACACCAAAATTGTAAGTTATAGTCTATCTTTGGTCAGAGCTAAAAAATTTGCTCCATTCTCTTGCTAGAACTAGCCAAGAGATTAAAGGAATGTGGAGCTACAATGTCTAAAAGGAAAAGGCTAAGTTTGTGAACCTACTCATATTCTTGATAAAACTACTTTATTATTATTTAAGGGTTGCATATGATTCTTTAGTAAGCTATCTTCCCCAAAGAGCTCCTATATTCTTATAAGTAAGAAGGGTTCTATGGTTAGAATGTCTCTATATGAGGATCCTGTATCCTCATAGGAGAGTCAGTTTCCCAATCTTCCTACTGAGTTTAACACAAGGTAAGGTCTCTACCTTAACCTTATCATTAAAATACCTCTTAAGCTATTATATATGTTGTTCCAATGTTACTACTCCATTGGCACCTAGATTCGCTAGCTTATCAGCCTCTGTGTTTCCTTCTCTGAAAGTATGTCTGATTTCATAATTGAGAATATTATCCATTAATAAATTAATCTCTTCTATTTTTGAATTTAAAGCCCAATTAGGAGTTTTTTTAGTGCGGATGGCGTTGATAATAATTTGGGAGTCCTCCTTCAACAATTACTTTTGAAATGTTAAGATTTTTGCATAATTTAAGACCTTCTAATGTCGCTACACATTCGGCCATATTGTTGGTTGTAGGGCTAATGGGTCTTGAGAATTTTTCTATCACTTCTGATTTCCAATCGCGGATGATCCCTCCTATACCTACTACCCCAGGATTGCCTCAGGATGCTCTGTCAAAGTTGAGTCTATACCAACCAGCTTTTGGTGGTATCCATTTACAGGCTGCTCTGTCTATTTAGTTTTGGATCCCCCTTTACCATAGAGGGGAGGGATAGCTAGTTTTGGCCATTTGCACCTGATTCTGTTATCCCAACTCTTAAAGGAATCTTTATAGCTTTATTTATCCCTGAGTTTATTGTTAGTAATTTCTATGATGGATGCTTCTATCTTGTTAGCTATTGAATTCCAAGTTAATTTTTGGTCCATAAAAATCCTTCTGTTTCTTTCTTTCCATAATTCCCATACTAATATAGAAGGTGCTATTATCCATATGTCCTTGAAGAGATTGTCTTTATACAGAGATGGCCACTCTTTAAGGTTGCTGATTAAATCACAATGAGAAGTAGATTTCCATTATAAACTTTGATGGAGCCAATTCCAACAATTTTGAGAAAAAGGACAATTAAGGAGAATGTGATTGGCATCCTCAGAATGGTTTTCACATAGCGGGCATCTAGATGGTCCTTCAAATCCTAATTTATTAAGCCTATCTGCAGTAAGAATTCTATTTTGTAATGCCACCCATAAGAACAATCCAGCTTTAGGAGGCAGGATTTGTTCTAGCAAAGGTTCAAAGGTATATCGATGCTATCCATATTTTGGTTCTTAATAATTGCATTGTAACCCTCCTTAACAGAGTATTTTCCATTGTTAGATCCTATCCATATTAAAGTATCCAGTCTATCTTTAAGAATTACTTCTCTATCATTTAAGATTGTAAGGAGGTTGTTCTTCTCTGGCCAAACATCCTCTATTATATTTGTAATATTCCATTTATTGTCTTCCATCTTGCCTAGGTAGTCCTTAAGGTAAGGGCCAATGACTATTTTGCATTCTTCCATAAACTCCTTGGAGAAACCTAGTTTGTTAAGGGAGGGAAGGCCTACCCATGAATCCTCCCAAAATAAAGCTTGATCTCCTACTCCTACATCCCAAGAAAGGAATTTGCTGATAATCCCTCTGCAGTCCTTAATAAAATTCCATATCCATGAGCCCTTAACATGTGATTGAGACCTGAAGATGTTGATGGGATCCCCATCAAGGATGTACTTATGTAATAAAATTGATGCCCACTTACTGCTTGATTCTCTAAACATTCTCCATATAAGTTTAGCCCTGAGGGATTGGTTTTGCCATAATAGATTTTTAATGCCTAGGCCCCCTTTAGAAATCGGTTTACATAGAGTATCCCATTTGATAAGGGCAATTTTTTTTCCTCCGAAGGGACCTTGCCAATAGAATTCTCGAAGAATTTTGTCTAATTCCTTTTTA
Organism: Chamaecyparis obtusa; assembly: GCA_027943335.1. Lineage (NCBI taxonomy): Eukaryota > Viridiplantae > Streptophyta > Pinopsida > Cupressales > Cupressaceae > Chamaecyparis > Chamaecyparis obtusa. Next base: position 4,822 of record BSBK01012752.1, read on the forward strand.
ACGCAAATTGGGAGGGGAAGGACCGACAAATGATACGTGGAATGGCTGAAAGGACAGATTTAATCATAGTTGTTCTACCTACTTTAGTTAACCACTTTCCTTTCCATGAGCTTTTCTTGTTTTGAACTTTGGATATGACTTGTTGCCATAATTTGGAGGATAAGAGACCTGCATCCAGATCAATACCTAAGTATTTACATGGAAATTTACCAATTTTATATCCCATCATACCACAAATTTCTCTTTCAATTTTTGAGATAGTGTTAATAAAGTAAATTTCTGACTTAAAAGGATTGACATGTTGACCTGAGGCTTTCACATAAAGACTTAGAATGCTTTTGAAGGCACTTGCTTCCTATCTACTAGCTAATCCAGGTAAAATCATATCATCTGCAAACTATTGGTGAGTTATATTGGGCACGTTTTCCATGGCTTTCAATCCCAAGATTTTCCCTTCTAAATGAAACTTAGTAATTGATCTCCCAACGCTTCTGCCACAATGACATATAGAAAGGGGGATAATGGATCTCCTTGCCGAATGCCCCTGGATATACTGAAAAAGCCTTTCGGGGTACCATTGACAAGAATAGAAATCCTGGGAGTTGAGATGCAATTAAAGATAAGATTAATCCATTGTTTAGAAAAACCAAACGATTCCATACATTTGCACAGGAATCTTCAATCTACTTTATCGTATGCTTTTTGAATGTCAAATTTCATTAACATACTAGGTTCCTTTGTTATCTGTGTGGTATGGACTATTTCTTGCGCTATAATAATACCATCCAGAATCGATCTATTTGCTACAAAACCCGTCTACTCTTATGAGATAATCATTGGAAGGATGGATTTGATTCTATTAGCTAAGCATTTTGATAGGATCTTGTATATGGTATTACAAAGGGAGATAGGTCTAAAATCCCCTGGTTCCGAACACTCATCTTTCTTCGGAGTAAGAGTAAAGAAGGTATTATTAATTTCACTTAATAAAGATCCTGAATTTCTAGTAGCTTCCACAGTTTTCCATACTTCTTCTCCAACGAAATGCCAACATTTTTGGAAGAAGCTAGCTTGGAAACCATCTAGGCCTGGTGCTTTATCCGGATGTAGTTGAAACACTACTGCTTTGACCTATTCTATTGAGAGCTTATTATTCATCATTTATTTTTAGAATCCATAATCAGCTTAGGAATAGCTTTAAGCATTTCATTTTGGGCATGAAGGTTAGAAGCTTCTGTAGTGTTGAGTAGGGAGTTGTAAAAAATTGTTAGTACATTTGAGATTTGTATAGGATCCTCAGCAATAAGTCCCTCAGGTGACTTAATTTTGGTTATTCTATTGATGCTTCTTTTAAAATTAGTTGTATTGTGAAAGAATTTAGTGTTACTATCGCCCTCCTTAAGCCAAGATTCCCTAGATTTTTGCTTCCAAAAGATTTCTTCTTTGAGAAGGATATCATTGTATCTAGCCATCAACTCTTTTTCCTTATGGTAACTAAGATCCTTCATACCTTGTTCTATTACTATTTTGTTAAGGTCAGAGATTTCTTGTTCTACCTTGGTTTTCTCTTCGAATATGTCATTGAAATGATTCTTGTTCCATTCTAATGCTTTGTTTTAATAATTTTTAATTTAGTTGTTAAGCAGAACATTTTCGATCCTTTCATCGAGGTTTGTTTCCACCAATCCTCAAGAAGGATTATGAATTTTGGATTTTGGAACCACATAAATTCAAATTTAAATGGATTCCTCGAGGGTTTAGAATTTTTTGTTATGGTAAGCTTGACGGGGAAGTGATCCGATCCTGCTTCAGGAAGTATCTCTGCACTGACTATTTGATTAAAGTTTTCAGAATTGGTTCTAGTAAAGAATCTATCTAATTTTTTAGCTATGTAGTTGAAGCCCGCTCTTCTACTGTTCCAAGTATAGATTCCATTAATAGTATTTATGCTTATTAGATGATTAACCTCAACCCATTTGCCAAAGTCTTTATGAGATTGTGAAATATACTGAGAGCCTCCAAATTTTTCTTCTGGATTTAAGATAGCATTGAAATCTCCTCCAATGATGAAGGGATGTTCTCATTTTTCAATTAGAAGATTTTGTATTTCCATCCAAACTTTTCTTCTTTCCTCATTAGGGATTGGCCCCATATATGTTGATCAGGTAAAATTTTAAATTGGATTTTAGGCTATTAATTGTTAATGTCATCCATCTATCGTTAATGTGTGCGAGTTGGGCCATTACTTTACGGGGATCCCATAGGACTGGCAAACCACTAGAGAGGCCTACTGATGGGACATATTCTAACTTCCATATACCTAGTCTTTTACTAAACTTGTTAATTTCATCTTTATTAAGCTTAGTTTCTTGTAACATAATGATTTCGGAGTCAAAGTTTCTCAAATATCTTTTGATTAACCACTATTTGTTAGGGGCATTTAGACCCCTAACATTCCAAGTAGTGACTTTCATTGTTCCTTGGGAAGGAACTTCCCCTTCCCTTTGTTCAGAATATCCGCTATCTTTTTTTGGTTACCTGCATTACCATCCAATGTTCTCAACTCAACAGCTGACTTCCTACCTCTTTTATTTTTGAGTTTATTAATATTGGGTGTACTTAAACTACCTCTGTTTATGGCTATGCCTAATTCTCTATTTTCATTAGTGATCCCGAAAAGGCCTTCTATTGCTTCTTTAACCAAAGTAGTTTCTCCATCATACCTTATTATAGAATTAACCTGGTTGTTTGAGTTATTTTGCTCATTTAAGGAACAATCTAGGGGTACATCTCTATCTATGATCTCCTTGCCATAAAATTCCACTATATCTACATCATTTCCTGCCAAATCCAGATTTAATGCTTCTAGCTCTAGAGGAATATAAATAGCTAGTTCCTTCCCATTAACACAAGTAGGCACATTTAAGTTTTCCTTATCATTTATATTTTTCTCTTTTGCGTTAAGCCTGTCTATAGCTTCTTGATTGATTTTTTTATCTGATTGGTCTGAATTTTTGTTAGGGTTATCCAAAAGTGCAATTTCTGAAGCTTCCTTTTCCAGGGAAGAGGGAAGGAGATGCTGATTCGGACTATTATTCTATTCCTTATTTTCTTCTAGGATGCATTCCCAATTTGTTTAATTAGTATTTCCTTTTGGAGTTTTAGTTCATCGAAGTCACAAGTTTCATCAAGAAACATGTCCATGAGTTCATCCATTAGTGAGTTTCCTAAGTAATTAATAATTTGATTCACCTCCTCTTCTTTTATGTTTACCTACTCAACTAATTCTACTACATCAGCACATTCCGGCTTCAAAATCAAGTTAGTTGGTGGCTTAGTCCTATTACCCTCATCTTGAAAACAAATTTTATTATTATTTGTTCCAAGTTCTATTTGTTCTAATTTACTCTCCCTATTGAATTTTGCATATGGTTCTTTCCTTATAATGTTAACTGGATTATTATTTATTGGAAGCATTGCTTCAGATATTTGGGGGTTTATTAGTTTAACCATAGGAAAATTAATTGGGTGTTGATCGGGTATTGATTTGTCTATATTATTAATTTTACAGCCATAGTCCAAACTTTTTTGTTTATCATTCTCAGTTATATTTTCCATGTTCAGGCTCAATGTTTTCTTGGTTTCTATCCTCCTTAAAGAAGTATGGGCGTTGGATGAGTCCTGAGGAGTGTCATTTATAATCGGAGTGTTGATTTTATACAAATTGGGAGGAGGAGTCTTAGAATACTCCTCTTCATTATTCAGGATTTCAAAACCCCCTTTGTTATTTAAGAAGTTTACCTTTATTCTATTATCTGTGCCATGTTGAAAATCTGAGCAATCCTAAGAGTAAGTGAGAAAGGATTTCCTCCTTTCTCAGAATCTTCTATGTAGTTATCTAAGATCTGGGGATTTATAATTATGGAATTAGAGTTAAAACACAGCTAAAGGGGAGGAATGTAATTATCATGATAATTTAAATTAATTATGATAATCACGTCTATTTTGCTATGTTTAGTTTTAACTATCCTTTTAAAATTTTTGATTCTATTACCTATATTTTTAATGATTTCTGGATGATTAAATTCTAATGGTAGATTTCTTAATAAAATAGCTTTTTCTACTTGGAAATCCGCTACTTTTATTGGATTAAAAAAGGGAAACCACGAGCATACAAAAAAAGGAATATCTCTGAATTTTAGATAACCTATCTCTAAAATATCATTTTTGAGCTTACTACTCTTGCAATCTACAAAAATAAAGTTATTTGTCATGATACTAGTACTTAACTCCGGGGGAAGAAGCGATGCCAAACCTTTGATTGTATCCTCTAAAAGGGCACCTGTACCCATCCATTTGCATATGACACCTATTTCTACATAAACATGTTGATTTTGCACAATGTATTTTTCATCTAATGTTATCCTAAGATGATTAGGACCATGAATACCATATTTTGAAAGTGTTGAATGGCTATGGTTAGTTACACGCCTATGTGGTGGGGTGTAAATGCTATCATTACATTTATCATGAGACGGATTACCCTCATTATAGGGTTTAACCATATTATATGACTTCCTATTCATAGAACCCATATTTCCCTTCCTTCGATGAGGAGGGCTGTAAGCATTTGGGGATCTATGAATAAAAGCTAGATCTTTAATTTCCTTAGAAGTTCTATGTGCCATGCCTAGAGTTTTGGATAGGGGAAGGGGGGAATTTCTCATATCGGGTTGTGCAGGTTCACCTTCCAGATGTGATTTCCCCCAGGAAGCTACTCCCCCTCCCAAAACCCTACTACTTTGATGATTTACTAAGAGCGTAGGTTTGTTACTAGGGTTAATATCCCTGCTTAGAATTTCAAAAGAATTTTTAAGAGCAATACTACTGCTATTGTGATTTATAGGAGAATATTTTACCATTTTCCTACCTTTGACCATGTGCCATTCCTCTTTTCTTGATCTGCCACCACCGGAAGATGCCTTAGTCTCTATCAATCCTCCTCCCCTTGTAGCAGATAGAGGTTCATAGGGGCATTTGGCCAGAGATGTCCTGGATGACAGAGCCTTTACAATCCCGGGGTGATCGTACTACTTACTTTCTGATAGCCGTGAATAGGGTTTGTACAAACTATGAGTGGTAGGGTTCTGAGAAGGTGCCACTCCATCTTTCCCCACTTTGGAGTAAGCTTGAAGTGAGACCTGCTGAATAGACTTTGCCCTTACCATCTCTGAATTATTTTTCTTCAAATTTGCATACTTGGTTTTGGCAAAAAAATTCATTTGTGCGTCCAGTGATTTGACAGAGAAAACCTTTAGCTCCATAATCTTGTTTTGGAACCAATAGCCATTGGAAGTATGGTTTTTAGAACCGGGTTCCAAAACCCTAGTTTTAATTGCTAAACACTTATCAGATTTCTTAGCGATATGCTCTTTGCAACCATTGTTTGAGGGATTACCTGAATTAACATGTGAAGCGATGATCTTGCCCTTAGATTGCTCATTTTGCTAAGCATCCTGCAGACTTTTTGCCTTCTGCTTCGCAATGAACTCATTGAGGTGATCATAATTGGGATGGAGATGACGGACATCCCTAAGTTTTTAGTCTGTATGTTTGTGCCCATATTGCCAACAATTAAAACAATAACTGGTGAAATCCTTTTCCGAGCTAGAATATCTGGTATCCGAATATTGAGCAAGCTTGGAAGACAATTTCGCCGAGGTAGAATCCAGATTTTTGGCTTTCGCTAGGTCATGATGAATAAGTCCTAGCTTGACCTGACGATTCTGTAAAGTTATTTTCCTTTGAGGTCTAATTTTTTGCATTTTCGCACCCTCGAGATTTGCATATGATTCCAAAGTTTGGTCATGATCACTTTGTAGACACCTATTACGATAGATTTGTGAGTTACTTTTATAACCCCTCTCTCATCTCCATTTAAGAGATGCTCCTCTCTCATTATTTAACTATTGATGTTATTGTAAATAAAATCTCTCTCTCTCTCTCTCTCTCTCTCTCTCTCTCTCTCTCTCTCTCTCTCTCTCTCTCTCTCTCTCTCTCTCTCTCTCTCTCTCTCTCTCTCTCTCTCTCTCTCTCTCTCTGTGGATTTTTCCTCATTCATAATAATTCACAACGGATTTTTCTTTTTTATTTTCCTTTCATAATGTCTTGTCTCCTTTGCTGGGTTTTGGGCGATGTCTCCAAGATATTAAAATTTTCATGGTAACAATTTCTTCATCTTAAAACTCTCTTGGATCTCATTATTCTCTTGCTCTTTTGATTTTCAATTCAATAAAAAATAATTCAATTTGAGAGGCCAAACCTTCTTTTCTCTAATTCTTGCACATCAACTACTAAAACTGAATTATGACTTCTATTGCTACTACAATTTTTTTCTTCATAACCCACGACCTTCTCTTCTCATGCCTAACTCTTCCAATATTTCATGTCACTACTATGACTTATTAATACATATGCCTATGTCTGTGATTACAATGATATCTTATTTCTCTTCATTTTAGGCTACAAATTTTTTCCTTTAAACTTTCCTTTTGCCTCTTACCATTGATAATCTTCTTCCTAGACTTCTTAGGTTCTTCACCTCTTATCATTGGTGATTTGCTTCCTAGAATTCTTAGCTTCTTCACCTCTTATCATTGGTGATTTTCTTTCACTTTTCATTGAGCTAACCTAAACACCTAAAAACATCATTCAAAAGAAGATTCATAATTGTCACCCAAAAAATATGACTCACCAATTTCAAATGGTTGGTAACTTCTACAAATCTAACAAACTTGCAAAAGATGGGATCCTTCAGATTTATATAACAATAATAATTTCTAGAATAACTCTTCTACATGGTTTTGCCTTCCTTCTTTGATATCAACGCAGTCTGTTTAACCTTCTTTCAATGGTTTTTTCACTTTTCAATATTCATCAAATCAACAATCTTAAAATTCAGTCTTCCTTGACGGATCTACAAATTTTTTACACATCTACAAAGACTTCTTACAGATCGTACATTATATTATTGTAACTAACCTTTCTAATAATTACCATATAATAAAAATTCTCATTGAACACAATCACTTCCGATTTACAAACAACCTTGAACAACATTATGACCATTATTATTTAGACAACATACACCCCTAGATCTAATTTTGCAAAACACCAGCTCTACAACAATGACTGATATAACTCCTCTTTTACTGCAGATAAAACATAATAGAATTTCTATGCACAAATATATTTTAACAATTATGAAAAAATAATAATAATGATCATAACTTTACCACGATTTCATCTTAATTAGGAACTTCAACTTCACTCTTCATTTTACACATATTAGAAAATATGAGAATTATTTATACAGTTGCAAGTTTTTGTTTCTTCTATACTGACTGTTTTCACCACCTTACTGGAAGCTTCTTCAAACTTCTTACAAACTATGCATCAGCGCTCTAACAATTGTCTGTCATCATTTGACAGGTTGGATACTTATGTCATCCTCATCCATATTATGCAATATGATTTTTGACTTACTATGTATGCAAGACTACAAGTTTAACAACCACCCTTCTGTTACAATAACATATGGTATAATGTAATAATTTGGATCACATATTAGAATAAAGAAAATTCTTTTGATAGCTTTGGTTTTATAGTTGTATCATGTACTCTTATCGATATTAATAAAATATTTGTTGTAACAATAATTCATCAATTGAGTACTCTATTTTTGTTCTCTATTTTGTGTTATTTTCTTTGTTCATTTCCTTAAAGATCATAGAACTTATATCAGAGCTAGGTCTATTTTCTTTTCATTTAATTTTTGAGTTTCATCAATGGATTCTTCTTTTGGTGTTTCTTTTAATAGTATGCAAGCTCCTTTATTTATAGGAAAGAATTATGAATACTAGTCATTGACCATGAAAGCCCTATTTTGATCACAAGATGTATAGAAAATTGTAGACAATGGTTATACAGAACCTATAGATGTAACAACACTCACACAAGATGAGAAAGAAGTCTTGAAAGATAAGATGACTAAATATGTAAAATCCTTCTTCTACATTTTTCAAGAAATGTATGAGAGCATCCTCTCAAGATTAGAAATAAAAAGTAAAGCAAAGGAGGCATGGAACACCTTGTTGGTGGCTTACCCTTTATCTCTCTAGGCACTAAAATTCAGATTCAAAAAACACATTCCTTGCCATGTGGATATAAGTATTTTCATAGTCCAAACCAAACATGTTTGAGTCAAAATCATTTTTTACATTGTATAAAGTTTTCGTAAAGTGACATGTTTAAAAAAAATATTTTGGTACACTATTTAGTAATAACATGTAATTAAAAATTTAATAAAAATGATATAAATAACTCCCTTAAAAAGGTGGATGTCATCTATTTATTACATAGATACACCAAATTTTTCACTAGAGAACCTAAGTATCAACCACTTGTATTAAAAAAATTTATACATTGCATTATAAAGATAATTTTATAGTTATTCTATAAAGATAAATGCTATCTATTATAAATTTTTAAAACGAGAGTATCATAGGTAGAATGGAAGTGGGTAATGTATGAATCTAAAAGGGACTATTAAGTCAAATTATAGAGAAAGTTTAAGGGTATTTCACAACCATCTTTGACACTCTTCATAAGCCATCAAATTAAGCAACATCAATGAGGCAGTTTAAGGAAAATGAGTTTTCAAATCAAAGAATTAGAAGAAAGAACATCTTCATCGAAAGCAGGACAAAATCAGCTGCAAATAGGCATCTGTTCATGAGAGAGAACCACCTTTCCCTAGGACATTGGTAGTAAGCACTGGAGCTTATCTGTTATTTAATTAATGCTTTTATTTTGATTCAAGCAATTCTCAATCATGTGAGATTGTGTTTATGAGCAATTTGAGTACATTGCCCATTTGGTTTGAACATTTTGAAACCAAGAAGAAGGAGTCTCAAATGTATCAAGTTGTGAAGTGTTTTTTTAGTTAAAATATATTTATTGTATTTTTTTATATTACTTGAAATGTGATTTGCAGTAATTTGTAGAGGTGTTTAATTTGCAAAAGGAAATCTTATTAAAAAGGGTTTCCACTGAGAGATTATTTAAAAATGTGTGCGTGTTTGCAAAAGGAAATCTATCATTAATACTTGCATTTGATGGTACCTACCTCAGTTTAGTGCTGCAGAGGAAAGGACTATATGCAACTGTGGGATATTTTTTTAAATTAGGAGGGAGGAGTATAGATCCGTTGTTGCATAAGGATATTATTTTCAATTCAGATTGTTAACACAAAAAGTGAAAATTGAATATTGTCATGCCAGAGATCAAATGCCCTTCACATAAATTGAAAGGAAACAATGTTTTCTAGTTTGGTAGTCGTTTTGTCTATAGTTTGTTATAATATATTTAATGAGATTATGTAGATCTCCTTTTTATTTACTTCGCAACGATCGTCTTTTTAATATTGATGGGAATTTTGTATTGAGTTTGATGGCTCGTGTTTAAATTTTTTTTCTCAGTTCTTTGTCCTAGTTTGCTAACATCCGAGATATTAATTGTGTAGAATATTAACAATTACATTGAAATTTTAGAAGATTTATTTTTTTATCAAAATATTATATTACTAATAGTGTCATGTTGTGATGGTTAGGTTGTTGTACTTTTGTTTTTGCCATCAAGCTTCAAATGGGGATGGGTTCTCTCATTTGTGGCCTCACCGGTTCATAGCTCCAAGTAAAAGTATAACTTTACACAATAAAACATAAAGATGTAATAGTATCAAAATACATCAGAAAAGAAGCTATAAAAGTTATAGCGGTGTGAACATATACAAAATGACGTAGAATAATTTTATTGTGCACTAAATGTAGCATTTCATTTTTCTAAAATCCCAAATACATGGTATAAGAATTAATTAAGGGAAATAAATCACTTACCATAACCATATAAAAATATATTGAATTAGGACTTTTGTGTATGCAAAAACAATCTATTTAGATATTCTTTTATTTTGTATATGCCCACTTTTTAAAAAATACATTAGCAAAAACAAGGCACAATATCTATGTTCTAGACTTTTTAAGAATCAAAGTTTGAGAATGATGGTAGTATGATAGTAATCCATAGTAATGGAATTAATTGAATCAAAGAATTCAATTATCATACCATATAAAAGATACTATATAAATATTTTTGCCTCTCAAAAATAATGTATTTTGACTTTCCTTTGCTTGTCATGTTTCAATTTTTAGTTTTTAAACAATTAAAGTGTGGTAATGGTGGCAATAATATAGTAATAAATTAGTATATATTAGATAGATTTACTTTTATAATTTAAATTAGGGAGGTTCAAATATTATTGAAATTGTGACTTGTATATGCTAACATAATTCATATGATATTTGCAATCATGTTGACTGATATTTCTCTCAATTCTTTAGTTGAGCATTCAAGAGAAACAATTTTTTGAGAAGTTACAAAATTTGTAATGATAGAGAATTATTATGGTAGAGATTTAAGTAGAGAGAATTCTATGAACTAAACTTATTATAGACTATGTTATAATAAGAAAATTCAGGAAAAAAAATGTGTGGTATGGTGAAAATAGACTTAGTTGATGACACACCAGTTTAGATCCATCATTTCATAGTTGATGATATATTAGTGGGAGAATTCAATATGATAAGTTCTATTTGTCCTCTTATTTTTTATAGAAAAAGCAGCAAGAGGGTGCTGGCCCACGAAACAAAGTGACTAGAAGCACATTAATGGCACTAGTCAAAACAGATACAAACAGTTTAACAGCAGAATCACCAAGTCTAATCTGCCCCTATGAAAAACAAAAATTCCAATACGAATCAAAAGGAATAAACTAGAGTACTTAAACTGAAGACTAGCAATTAAAATAACAGTCATAAGCCACGCAGGGCTGTACCAAAAGCTAGATAAAATAACTTTAACCCCAAACGCAAAACAGGGGAACCAAGGGCCAAGCCCAGTCAAAAATAAACAATACATGATCACCAGCAGTTAGTTCTTTCCACCCAGATATTTAGACATTAGGGTCCTAGCCCACTCCTCCTGCAGGAACAGGAAAAGATCCTTATTATCCTCGTTCGCTTCCAGACTGCCACCCACCAACTTTTCCTGCACAGTACAGAGGGTCATAGCCGAAGCATGCATGACCTTCAGAGCAAATTTGTTAGTCATCATGCAGTGATGCTTCAGTTCCTGTACATTCTTTTTGATGTCCACAATCTCCTTGTCCATATCAAAGAACCTCATCTTGAGAGTGCCTTTAAATTTGTTTTTGTCAGCCAAAATGTCGGTATTGTACTCAGAGGTGGGGGGCTTATCCTAGGGATCATGAAGAGGTCTCAAGGGCAGGGTAGGGTTACAGGGGATTTCCATGGTATGCTCAAGGTTAGGCGGGGGAGTGTTACTAGTCCTAATAGGACTCATGTGATCATCCGAGGAGCCCTTCATGGACTCAGTGGTGTGAGAGTCTTTTTCAGATAGGGACTGCTCTCTAGAGGCCACTTCCATCATTCTGGTTTTACACTACTCCTTCGCAATTATATTAGACCTTCGGTGACTCGAACCACTTAAGTCAACCTCTAGATTAACTTGGCTCTCCATCATTCTCCATTTTTTGGGCCTTTGTTCGGTCTCAGGAGTATTGTCAAACTCCTTCCAATCTTTATTCTCCATAGATTCAGAGACATGAGACTCCTCTTGACCCTCCTTCCTATTAAAAGGGTTTTTAACACATTTTTTGTGGGTTCTACCCTCTTTAGCACCCAGCTCAGACTCCTGGATAACCTGGATGGACTAGGAGGTGGAATGAGCGGGATCTTCAGTTTTGGTCGGGGACTCCTCCTGGGTCATCTCTTGGATAATCGAGGGGGGGGGTTGGGGGGATGGGAAAATAGCCTTGTGGAAGTGGTAAATGTAGAGAAGGAGGCCTTGATTGAGGATAAGGATTGATTTATCAGGGTTCTCCTTAATATCTAAGATATTACTTTCTATGGAATGCAGAAGATAGAAGGGTATGGAAATTAAATCCTTATTTCTAATGTTATTCAAGAATGGTAAGTGGTAGTAGTAGAACACTGTGAACTTACCTTCCAGCATAAAATACTTCATCACAATAAGACAAATCTTTGGGCAGAAGTCTGGCAACTCTTCCCTATTAAAACCCCCTTGCTTCTTCACCGGGTTCTCACCTTCCTTGAAAAACTAGTTGAGATTGGTAGGGTCGGGAGTCTGATTAGACTTTTTATATTTCTTCCCTTCCATAGAGAGGCCCTTCTCCTTCACAATAACCTCTTCATTAATTTGGAAGTGGATGCCACCAACCAAGACACTCCTACTATTCCAGGGTGAGATGAATTGTTTGGAAATCTGCTCATCATGCCCGCCTTTCATGCACTCCATAAAACCCCATATTCCGCTTTCTTTGCAGTAGTGGATCACCAAAGCGTCTAAGGTGAAAGCCTCATCAATCTTGTCAAGTTTGATGCAAAGAGTGTTGCCTCCCATTTCAATGCTCTACCTCTCTTGCACCAGAATATCCTAAAAATTTGAGAGCTGAGCTTCTTGGCAGATCATAAAAAACCACTTGTTTTTGTGTGGCCATTTCGAGGAAAGATTATACTTAAATGTTGGCCTTGGGTGAAATATTGGGAGATGGACTTCATACAACTAGATCTAATGGATCTCCAAGTGCCATTAATAGCAATAATGCTAGGGACGCACTTGTTGTCCTTATTAGCCAAGTAAGCCCACCAATTCGAATCACTCTCTCTTTCACACGTTTGAAAAGTAATTATAATTCTTTATGGGGTTTTGGGTTCTCCTTTTCATAATCGCAAAAATCACTAGAGCACGTCAACACGTGATCTAGAAAGGATTCATTATGAATATGACAACTTGGCTCATTTTAAATTGTAATATTCATTTCTCCTCTGATGAGTTGTTGAGTCATCATAGGTAGATCGCTGACCACCCTCCAACTATTAAGTTTGATTTTCTTTAGGCCTATGCCTGCCATCGAGTCAGCAATTGAATTCCCCTCTCTATACATGTGTCCAATAGTCATGCACTTGAAGCTATTGATCAGCTCATAGATCTCCAGCATAATAGATCTAACCCACCACCTTGCATTAGCTCCAATTTTGACAGCCTCAACCACCACTTTGGAATACCCCTCCAATTACAACAATTTTATGTTCATTGGGTTTGCAAATTTAATCCCCCATAGAAGGGCCATTCCCTCCACTTGGGTGAGAGTGCAGTTATTGAGCAGGCTAGCATAAGCCAATAGGCATGTGCCATTATGATCTCTTAGAACACCACCCCCACCCTGGCCAAGATTATTTGCAGCCCCATCAAAGTTTAATTTGGTCCATCCTCTGAGAGGGGCGATCCATCTGGTAGCTTTTATAGCTATCCATTTAGCATCATCAAACCTAGAAAAAATAGCTAGGAGATTCCAACTGTCAGCAATTCTGACCTCCCAGGCAGTAGGAGGAAAAGAGTGAAGCTTCCACTCAGCTGCCCTGGCGTTTTCACATAGGATCTTAGTTCCAATATAGAGACAAGTCTCAGACTGGTTACTAGCCTCCCTGAAAATCATGTTGTTCCTTTCCTTCCAAATAGTCTAGTAGATGTGGGGGGGCAACATTTGCTAAAGGAGTTGGAGGAGGGGGTGATTGGAGGGAGATCTCCAATTATTAAATTGATGCACATCTCTGCCCAGGGCCCATGAGATACCCAACTTTCTGATTACCTCTTTCCAAATGCTGGTGGCATAATCACAGTGGATAAATAGGTGATTCATCGTTTCCTCCTCCTTCTTACATAGGACACATTTGTTCAGCATGGAGAAGCCCCTCTTAATAAGATTATCCTAGGTTAGGACCTTACCATGCATGAGAGTCCACCAGAAAAAATTGATTTTCTACATGAGCTGAGAGATCCACACCTTCTTCCAGTCCCCTAGGTTACTCTCCTCCTTCAGAAGTAGATTGTAAGCAGATTTTGCTGAGAAGGTACCATCCTGGGTGGGGGCCCAGATAATGGAGTCACCAAGCCCTAAAATTCTAATATTAGTTAGGGTTTCCATGAGTTCCTTGGCTAATTGTTGAAGGTATGGTCTGTCTCTTACTCGATTAGGTATATCCTTCTAGTCCCTGCCAGCGATGTAGTTGGAGGCTCTTTTGCCAAGGACAGGTCTGAGGTGGTCCATAAGAGGTTTGAATTTGCAACTCAGGTTAGGGTGGTTCAGGATCCAGTGGTCGTTCCAGAATTTGATGGATCTCCCATTTCCAATTTTCCAAAAAGCTCCTTTAGATAGTAGGGTCTTGCATTTATAGATGTTCATCCAGAGTTTGGACCCACTTGGGAGGTCACTATTGTGGTACATCATCCCATAGGGATGTCCTTGGAGGTACTTAGCTTCCATTATTCTACACCTGTCTGCTTTTCCTTCTATGAGTTTCCATGCCACTTTCATGGTAAGGGCTTTATTCATCAAGCTAATTATTCTTAGTCCCAGACCACCCAGTCTTTTTGGGAGGTAGACAGTCTCCCAATTAACAAGAGGCCTCCCCTTCTTTTCTTCAGACCCTGCCCACAGAAAGGTTCTCTGAATTCTTTCAAGTTTTTTTTCCATGTTGCTTTTGATCTTAAAGAGGGATAGGAAGTAAATAGGGATCCCTTGGAGAGGTAGGCCACAAGCTGAAGTTTACCAGCATTTCTTAGAATCTTCCCCTTCCAACTAGAGAGTTTCCTCTGGGTTCTCTCTAGGATGGAGTTCCAGAAATCCTGGGACACCTCCTTAACCATAAGGGGGAGGCCAAGGTAGGTAGAAGGGAGCAAAGCCGACAAAGAACCTAGGATTTGAAGCACTCTATTTTGCATCTCCATGGGGGCATTGAAGAAGAACAACCAGCTCTTTTGATAGTTAATACACTATCTAAAAGCCCAGGCATAAATTTCAAGGATTTGTTTCCACTGTCTGGCCTCAATCTCTGAAGAATACCTGAAAAGGAAGGTATCATCCATAAACTATTCTAACACAACTTGATGAAGGGTAGAAGCAGGTTTGATGCCTTTTATTCTTCCCGTAGAGGAAAGTATACTCAAATTCTTGCTAAGAACATCAACCACCATAATAAAGAGGTGGGGGGAGAGAGGGTCTCCCTATCTGAGACCCTTTTTAGGTTTGAAGAAGCCACCATGAGTGCCATTGAAAAGCATAGAAAAGCTAACAATTTGGGTACATTCTTGTATAATCTGAATAACCTTCACATTAAAGCCCATTTTAGCTATAATTTTAAGCAATAATGATCAATTAACTTTGTCATAAGCTTTAGAGATATCTAGTTTAAAGGCCATACATGGGACCTTGCTCCTATCCATAGAGTGGATGATTTCATGGGTGGCTATGGCCGCATCAAAGATCTATCTTCCCAAAACAAAACATTTTTTAGTAGTGTTGATAATCTTATCCAGAAGAGGCTTGATTATGCCAACCAAAATCTTGGTAAGGATCTTGTAGAAGGTATTACAGAGGCTGATGGGCCTGAAATCCAACATAGAGGTAGGACTATCATCTTTTGGGACAATCACAATGTAGGTTTTATTATGCTATCTGAGGAGGCATCTTGTCCTAAAGAATTCTATGGCAACATGGGTAACATCAATCCCCACAATGTCCCAAAATTCTTGAAAAAATTGTCGGAGGAAATCTGTCCAGCCCTGGGGCTTTATAATCTCCCATAGCAAAGACAGCATTCCTGACCTCCTCATCAGAAACATGCTTCATGAGCTGGTCATTATCCCTATGAGTTATAGCACTTTGGATGTGGTGCAAGAGTTGATTTTGGATGTTGTTTAGGCATATAGGTCCCTCATTAGAGTACAGTCCCTTAAAGTAGTTAGCTGCAACCTGATTGATTTTATCCTTCTCCTTGATTTCGTTCCCTCCCTCATCCTTAATAGCAGTGATGGTATTTCTTCTTTTATGGTTTCTAAAAAACCTATGGAAGAAGGGCATGTTCCTGTCCCCTTCAGCAAGCCACTAGATTTTGGATCTCTGCTTTCTGTAGATTTCTTCTTTTTTTAGGGTTCCCTGCCACTTGTATCTAGTCAACTCCTCCTCCACCTGAATCTAGGGTGGATGGCTTCTAGAAGCCAATTGAGCCTGGAGGGACTCTAAGGTTTTAGTCAGTTCCTTTTTCTCTTAACAGAAGTCATTGAAGTTATGCTTGCTCCAACCATTAACCTCTCTTCTGATAATTTCAAGCTTTTGAGCAATTCTGAACATGGCAGTACCTTTGATGTTAGTCACCCACTAGAATTTCACTTGATCTCTAAAGGATGGGTGAGAACACCACATGATTTCAAATTTGAAGGGGGCCACGCCAACCTTAGGGGCATCATGCCAATAGAGAAGGAGGGGGTTATGATCAGATGTAGTTCTGGGGAGAGAAGACAAGGTAGAGTTCAGACAAAGGTCCCACAAAGAGGTGGCAAGGACCCAGTCCAACCGCACTTGGATGAGATGGGGTCCCTTCCTATTGTTGGTCCAAGTGAAGGGGTTCCCTTTCAGAGTGATGTCAAGAAGACTTGGGGAGGAAATAAAATCTGCCAGCTCCCCCATGCTATCAGAGTAGTCCATTAGACCACCACACTTTTCTAAGGGATAAAGGGGGGTGTTAAAGTCTCCAGCTAGCAAGAAATTCACAAAACTATCCTGATCCACCTGAAGGCCTAGATCAATCCATAGGGAAGCTCTGCTAGACTGAGTATTAGGAGCATAAATATTAAAAGTGATCCATTCAATTCTATTCTTCCTAAAGGTGACTACTAGGAAATTCAGGGAAGAAGCAGGTAGCTAACCAATTATCCTATTGGGGTTCCAAAGCGTAGCAATGTCTTCGAACGTACCCACAACTTCAGAGTAAAGGAACACAGCACCCGGCCAAAGATTGGGTGAAAGGGTAGTGAAATTACTAGTAGACATCTTAACTTCTTGTAGGAGCAAAACATCAAGCTTATGGTAAAAAATGTAGTGTTTAACAACATTTTGTTTAAGGGAGTTGTTCAAGCCCCTCACATTCCAAGAAAGGAAAATCATTTCATACTTTTAAAGCTAGATTCCAGGGTTTGCTGCTTACCTGCTGCATCATCCCTTGTGGTCCCTCTTGATCTCCTAGCATGGTCTGAAGGCCTTCCCTTGGGTGTTTATATTCCCACATCAGCCTTCTTAGGTTTGGTTTTCTTTTTCTACATTTTCCATTCCCTTTTATCTTCCTCCAAACCATCAAGGGAGTAGGAAGAGTTCTTCTTCACAAGCTTTGGGGGGGTTTAGCATCTGGCTTTGGGGATTTTCACTCCAGAGCAACCACAATGGCAGGTTGTTCTACCTCAGTAAGGTTAATCATCCTCCTCTTTGGGGGGGGCGTTAGGGGGTTCTTTACCAGATCCACCACCGACTAGAGAATGGGTTCCTCTGTAGGTAGGAGTTCAGGAGAGCCAAGAATAGGGATCCTAACCTCCTCCCAAGGGGGGATGATCTCACCTTCCTCCAGAGCTAGATCTTCCTTTACTAGGGCTTCTATTTCCTTAGCCACCAGGAGTGGACTAGTCTCCTCCTTTTCCACTTCATCTGTGGTGGGTGGTCCCTCAGCCATTCATTTGGCCTTGTTCCCTTTTTTAGTTCCTGACTTGGAGGTCATGCAAGTGTCACTAGAGTGGCCTCTTGTATCACAGTTCTAGTAGAATAGGGTAGCATTCTCATACACCAGTACTTGGGTCCATCTACCCAATTTAGATTTCAAAATGACAAAGATGGGTAGGGTTTTATTTAGAGTAAAATTCACATAGAACCTAGAAAAAACCAACCTTGATTTAGAACAGGTCACCTGGTCCATTGTGATGAATGTGCCGAAGGAGTTTCCTATCCATCATAAAACTTGCTCATCCCAATATTCCAGTGGGAGGCCAAGGAGACGGACCCAAACTAGGGCCATTCTTGTTAGTTCTATCGCTGGATTGAATCTAGGTTTCCATTTTGAAAGGGACAGGAAGTGCTTTCCATAGACCCATGATCTCGATCGAACATAGGACAGGTCCTCAAGAGTGGTAAACTTTAAACAGAAAAAGCCCACCTGACATAGCAAAAATAAGGACAAAACACTTGATCTTCCACTGGTTAGACACCCATTTCCTAACCATTTTGATGGTCAGTCGTAAGTTAAAGAATCGACCAACCAGGGCCAACTAGAAGTTTGTCATCATTCTATTCACCACTGAGTCTAGGAGCAATAGTTCAGCACCTTCCTCAATTTGAGCAAAGTCCACTAGTAGAGCCTCCAGAGATTGATGAGCATCTCCAACAAGGGCCCCTTTCCAATTGGGTTTTGGAGGGGATAAAGGGGTATTGGCAGAAGAGGACACTTTTTGAGATTCCCCCGTTGACTCAGCCACTATGACCATGACTGATGAAATCATGGGGATAGTCTGGGGTCCTCTTGTTATTCACATTTTCATATGAACTTATTTAAACTATACGATAACTTGTTCATCAATCTATTCATTGATGTCGCTTAACTGCAAGTTTTAGAAACTATAACTTGATTACAGAAAAGAAAAAAGCACAATTTTACAAAATTACCTATGATGATGTCAACTTGTTAGATGAAAAATTATATCCATGAGTGGAAAGCAAGATGAAATTACGGTACTAAAAGTTGTATTCGTCAATGTCCTATTTTTTGTTATTAGAATGCAGCCTTAGCATCATACAAATGTAACCTTTTGACATATGCATACCTAGATATGTTTCATTTCTTATTTTAGATAGACATATGCATACCTAGATATATTTTCTTGTTTGTTTTTTTTTTGTGGTTGTTTAGTTTATACTGATTCATATATATGTGACAATAGATATTATTTTTATTTTGGTATCAAGATGATGTGACAAAGGAGAGTGCAAGAATTGAGAAAGGAACGAGTGAGGGTTTTAAGGTGTGGTACGTGGTTTTTCATTTTGTTGTTTGGTTTATCTATAGCATAACTTGATCTTTACTATTTTTGTTGTTATTGATTAGTTGTTAAAGTTGTTTATACCTAGTTTTTATTTGAGCTATGTGTTATATAATATGATTTGACAAATGTTGTACTTGGTTAGAAATCAAGGAAGCTTTTCATTGTTTGTTTCTTGTCTATTGTAGAGATTTTTAATAGTGAGCAATAAAATTAATTTTTCTTATGTATTTAGGATATTTTTCTATCTTGATTCATATTTATACAACATATCTTATTGAAAGGAGAGGGAAGGTTTTAAAATATTAACAATATGTGTCTTGTAAATTATCTATTTAAAACCAAAAAAATGTAAAAGGACACCAATTTAATAACTACTTAAACATGTTTGGAGCAGTCAATACTTTAACCAATATTATATGCCATGGATAAAACAACTAAGGGATGCATAAAATCCAATTATCATAGCTAAAAGTCCTATATTTCTTCTTGGTCTCTTGTCCCTCCATTAGTTTCTCTTGCCTCTCACATGATCGTTGCTCTATTTTGTGTTTATCTTTTCTTTAGACAAAAAGGAAAATTATGAACACTAAAAAGAGTCTTATCAATTTTAACTCTAGCAATGACATGTTCCCATGCATCAGATGCCATAAATAAAACAATGCACATCACACTAAATTTATCACCATTTTAGCATAGATGGAGGGCTTTCATCCTTCTCAATTTTGCACATTAACTATATTATATATAAACCATATCCATTGACCAAAACTCTTTCTCTTCCATCAAAATGGTTTCATATCAATTTATCGAAGTAGTAAAGAAAGTAATTGGTTTTTGAATTGTCTATATGCTATATAGATAAAACTGAAATGAACAAATACTTTTCATAGATATGAACAAGTCGTAAGATGTTGAACAAAAATCATTAAAATACAAAAAAAAGTTCAATCTAAAAATGCAATTTGAATTGACAAATTTAATTGGAGCAAGAGCTACTACATTTTTCACTTAAAAGTTGAAATTTATATACATATTCAAATTGTCATGAATATGGCTAGCATAACTAAACTATATAAGTTCACTATAGAGAATAGGATGCTTTTTTATAGAAATGTTCATTGTGAAATGATTGTTGCAAAGGAAAAAATTGAAACTTCCAAGTGAAAAATGGGCATGCTCTCTTTCCTCCTTTGTTTCACCTCATGTTATTTGCATTGTGGTGTCAATAATGTCTAAAAAAGAGCAAAGCAATGACTACCTTAAATGTCATAGACAACTTTGATATATGGAGATTGTTTAATGTTGTTGTATTGTTGGATTTGTCTAATGAATACATTTTTATTATTGATATTGTTTATTATGTAAGGAAAATAATATTCTGACTAAGTTCAAATGGGAGAGGGCTTGAACCCCATCATTCACGAGAAGTGAATTCAAACCAGAGTCTAGAAATTAAAACAACCAGAAATTAAATAGCGAGAAAGATGAACAACTAAACTAACTAGAATAGAAAGTATTGAGTCATACACTTTTCAATCCTTTCTCAAAATGTACAACAAATATTAAAATAAGTTCAAAATTATTCATCACGAGTCTTCTTTTGACTTCTTAGAATCTTTTAGTTATAACATGGATCTAATACGTGCCTTTATTTTGTTTTAGCTCTTTTTATAATGGGAACTAAGAGCATCTTACCTATACGACAATAGAATAAAAAAACTTCAAATTTCAAAGAGTATCTTCATGTTAAAAGTAACATTAAAATAAATCTACTGCGCTCCTGGCCATCCTGTGCGATAAAATGAAAGTGCAGGGGAAGTAACCCAAAAAACGACTTTTGTTTTAGTTTTGGTTGTCACTGTTTTGAAGGACTGCAGCTTTCTTAGGTGAAGTTGGGCGCTACTAGGTGGAAATGTACATGGAGAAAACTTATAAATATTATTTGTTTTTTTTTAATTGGAAATCTTGGTTGTCTAAATCTATATATTTTCTTATTGTATTTCAATTGAAAAAAACCTAATACAAAATAGAATTTCTTAATATCGTTAGTATACTAGATTTCTGGTTTTAGAAAATGTAAACGTAATTAGTGATGTTTAATAATTGATTTTTATATTAGTTATTTCTCTACGTCTATTAAAAACATGAATTTAATTATATTTATATATAAATCAATGTATTTTGTTATAATAATTTTTATTAATAGTTTTGTATTCAATAATTTGATTAAATTAAAATTAATTAATTTTAAAAGCTAAGATAATAATTATATAATTTCTTATCAAAAGAATACATTAATATATTTTAAAATATTGAATATTTTTTAGTTGTATATTAAAAATAATAGGTTTATATCAATAAAGATATTGAAACTTATAATGACTATTTAAATATCAATTGTTGTTAGTGTAAGTAAAAAAAAAACTTTTTGGTAAAGTTTCACTTTAAATAATATATAACATGTTCAATTATAATGGAAAGTCAATAATACAATTTCTTCATAATCATAGATTTAATTAAATCAATGCAATAGAAGTGACTAGGAAAATGTAGCACAATAAAAGGACAATTATTCAACATTTATTGTTGAGTGCAAGGATCCTACATTATAAGTATCTTGTGTTATGAAGAATTTGGTAGAATGAATACTAATCTCTTAGCCCAAAAGATTTTAGCTTAAAACTCATACTCTCATATTGAATAGCTTATATATGATTTAAAATCATCCATAAAATAAATCTATTACCTTTTAATATTTTCAATGTCATTGGACTATTATAAAAACAAATAATAAATAATCACTACTACTACATTTGACCTCATTTTCCTACCAAAATTTTTGACCATCAATTAAAAAGGTTTAGGTTGGTCAGATTATAGAAGGAAAACTTCCCTTTTTTTAATCCATGCCCATGTTAGTCGAAATTTCGACCAACACGAGCATAACTTTAAAAAGAAAAAAGATTTCGTATCTCATTTCATTGTTTGGTTTTCACTTGGAGTGTGTGAAGGAGTTGGAACCTACGTTTGTTTGAACTGTTATTTGGTGAGAGGTTTAGGAGGACCGCCTGCCTGCAAGGGTTGCCACTATGATTTAGTGTAAAAGGAGGACCGCTTGCCTACGAAGGTTGCCACTGTGATTTGGTGTAAAAGGAGGACTGCCTGTAAGGACTTCTTTACTCTGCATTTGCTTGGCATTGTTTTATTGGTTACCTACTTAGGGCCCATAAGCAATGTGTCAGGGCATCATGTATTGGGTATTTTCTAGGTTGTCTGTTGTGAAGGGAATGTAGAGACTAAACACCCCTGCAAGTCCATTTGATGCATTCACGGTTCTTGATGTTCACTTGATTAGTTTTATCTTTGTTTTAAACAGTTAGTTGTGCAATGAACAATTAGTTGTCTATCATCACAAACACAATCATGTAACTACATTGATTAGACTTCATTTTCCCTAAGTATGTTTTTGTTTATATATCACGCCTTGTCAATTTGCGAAGTGAGTGGATAGATTGAAGATGTCTGCAAGTTTAACCTTAGATGCATCCATGGTTTTGAAGTTCATTTGTTAGTTTTGGAAATATTTTATTGAAACTTTTGTGTTGTGCCCGCGAGATACTAAACTCTCTATCAGACTAGCCTATAAAATCCTCAGTCGTCTTTGTCATGGAGAGTGTACCTTGACTTCTGATTTCTCCATTGGTCTTCAATGCCATTGGGTGAGAAGCAAGCCAAGGAAATTAATTTTAATAACCTAAGTGCTCATATTTGGGGGAAGTAGCTACGCTACTTCAAGATTAATACCTTAGTTAGATATATGCTATGTGTTTAACCAGCAAAGTAAGAAAATGCTTGCAGCAGCATCCTAGGAATAGTCTGGATTAAAGGCTTAGTTAAATTTGAAAGCCTCATGAACATTGAAGAATTATAAATGACAATAACCATTGTAAGGACTCACTGTTAGACCATTCCAGATGACCCTAATCTAACTTGATCAACTAGATTAGAGTGTCTTTGTGACAGTTGATAGTGCTAGAGTAGAGTGGTTAAAGTTAGTTAGAAGGTTTAGTGTGACACATTAGAAGACAGTGAATTCTATGTAGAACAGCCTTGACCCAAATCTAATAACTAATTGAAGGGAGGAACATGGTTGCAGGCTTAAAACTAGAAAAAGATTGTGATCCTGAAGGGAATCAGGAATCGGGTTAAATATCAGCAACCAGTTGATGTCTGTGAAGAAAAGTGTCACTTGGAACTTTACAAATCCCATTCAAGGAAATTGGTAGTTATAAGAATCATCCCGTGGCTGAAGAAATTCAGAAACTAAGGAGTTTTGACAGTGTTGGTTGCAACCATTGTCCATGGTTTGAATCAACATTATTATTCTATTGTGATAATTGGTTGGGCCTACAAGAGCTTTAGTTGTAACCACTGAAGCTTCAGGGTATTCTTAAATCTCCTATCTCTGATCACTTCTAGGTCCAATAGGTAGTTGTTTCACCATTAGATGATCATTATAAAATGATCCAAATCATAATATGTGTTCCTCCTTTAGACCAAATGGCTACAGCTATAGCATACCAAGCAAATTCATTAAGTTTCCTTTATAAATTATGGTGATCACCCAAACATTCTTCCTTCTCATTACATTAATGGATTAGGGGACTATAGTACATGTTAATACTCAGTCATTCCATGTCTTACAGTGGTTGGAGGTCATGGAATGACCATATTCAATTGGAAACTCACAAAAGTGTCAAAGGAATGGTTGAAACTACTCTGCCTGTCAAAATTAATTGAGTAAAAATACAAATACAAACCTAAAAAATGCATAGATGTGGTCTAGGATCAATATCTAACTATTATAAATGCATTGAAATATAAGAAAATGACAAAATGAATCCAAAATCACTCTAAGAACTCAAGGAAATTACATTTGAAAGCAGTTTATTTATCAAAAACTTAGTACAATCCATACACCAGGCCTCTTCTATCATACAAAGAAACTTTGGCATATTTGATGGACTCCTAGAAACTACCCCAACCAATCCCAATTGGTTGGATGGATTAGTTTTCACTAAAACATAACAAAATTGAATTCCCTCCATTTTCTAATAACTGTTGCATTTCAAAATTTTGAATTTGCAACATTACAAATTTGGAGTTTTTGAAACTTTTAAAGATAATGAAGCCTTAAG
Organism: Chamaecyparis obtusa; assembly: GCA_027943335.1. Classification (NCBI taxonomy): domain Eukaryota; kingdom Viridiplantae; phylum Streptophyta; class Pinopsida; order Cupressales; family Cupressaceae; genus Chamaecyparis; species Chamaecyparis obtusa. The sequence goes on from BSBK01012752.1 coordinate 29,100, forward strand.
ACTTTGAAATGTGACCCAAATGAACTTATTAAGCATTATTAAAATCAAATCTAAACTATTATAAACTTGTAACACCAAATACCATCCTAGGCTCTTATTTTGGTCCTAAGGCCTATTAGGCTTTTTAAGACTTATAACATATTTGCCATTTGCATTGCATGGAATGACCTTATAGGCCATTATAGGTGTCAATACATTCCAATTGATGTCTTTAGATTTTATTAGGTGCATGGTTGTCATTATGGACTCTTGGTAGCCTTTGGATGTTCTACGTGCCCCTGCACCATGTTCACCACCTTTGAAAGGATTCTTGTCCCAAGATTCAGTCCTGGCATTGGATGTCTGAGTCTAAACCTATACTTTTGGAATATGGTGCCTTGACAGTTGGTTCTTTCTATCCACTATCCGTCCACATCTAAACATGGTTGTTTACTAGCTTCCCTTCAATAGGACACTTGACTATACCTATTTGAACATAGTTCAAATCCCAAAAGTCTGCATTTCTAGGACTGTGCAACATTATCCTATTCAATCCGTTGTCCTTTGCTTCCCAAACCTAATTTGTCATTCCTCTTCCCCTCATTGAAGAACCTTCTCTATTACTTCTATTATGTCTTTCTCTTTTCCTCTTCAATTTCTTCTCTATTCTAAGGGCCAACCGGTAACATTCCTTCACACTTCTAGGGCTAGAAGCCACAAATTTATCTTGGGTGTCAAATCTTAAACCACCTAAATATCTAGCAACCTTAACAACTTCACCTTCTTCCAATCCTGACCTTATGCTTAGTTTATAGAATTCATCTGTATATGCTTTAACATCTAAATCTCTTTGTTTGAAACTTTGCATTCTTTTATGCATTTGTACATCAAAGTCTTTAGGATGAAAGTTACCTTTCAGTTTTGCTATCATCCTATCCCAAGAGACAATCTTTGGCTTAACTCTTCTCCTTTTGTCTGCCTCCTCGTGATCCCGCCATAGGAGTGCATTCCCTTTGAGTTTTTTTTTGCCAATTTGACCCTTTGATCTTTCGGTACAACTTCACCTTCAAAGTATGCATCCATTGATGCAATCCAGTCCAAAAGCTCTTCTTCTTTTAGATTTCCATCATACATAGGGATATCTCCCCTAACCTTATGTTGCTCATTCTTCATAGCCTTGAATATCCTGATTTTCCTCTACTCTTTAGAATCTCTTTGTTCCTCTTCTTCCTCTCCTTCCCCTTCCTTATGGGTTTCTTCCTCTTCTTCACTATCAACACCTTCATTTGCTGCTCTTCTTTGATTGGATTCTAGTGCTTCAAGCCTGGCCAAAAGTGAATTGTAAGATTCCTGCAACCTTGTGTTCTTCTCCTTCATCTCCTAGATCTCCTTGGCAGTACCTGCATTCTTTGGAGGCATTTTTCACAAAAAATAGTCAAACTTCTTTAGCAAAGTGTTCCTCTATCCCTCTAAGGCACCATTTGTTTTAGATAATTTAATTTTAGCTTTGGTTGTGTTAACAAAACTATGTTGACTTTATTTTGTAGTTGTTTAACATGAGAGTTTGTAGATTAATAGGAGTTCGCAGATACTAGTGTGCCATAGTTGCCCATCTATAACTAGTGAGATGCACATAACTCATGTACCGCATGCTAGTGTGCTTGGATACCTTATATACAATAATTTTCATTAGACTAGACATTATCCAAATAGTGAGTGTTTATATAAAGTGCTATAACACACAAGCGGCCCTCCTTTTACACCAATTAATAACAGTGAAAACCCTCATAGGTGGTTGGATAATCTCTAGTCTAATCCAAGCACACTAGCATGAGGTACATGAGTTATGTTCATCTCACTAGATATAGATGGACATTAATGCTCAATTGAATGATACGTTCCCATAAAAATGTGAACTCCTATTAATCTATAAACTCTCATGTTAAACAACTACAAAATAAAGTCAACAAAGTTCCTTTAACACAACTAAAGTTAAAATTAAATTATTCAAAAATGGGTTTTTGTTTTGAGTTAATTGGTTTATGTAAATTTGTTTTGTGTTACACCTGTATGGATCAATGACAAGGTTTTAGTCTCTATAACCTGTGTGGATAGTTCTTGTTTATATCCCTATTTCATATTCAGTTTTGAAAGTATTGAAGTTAACTAATTCTAGCTCAAGTATAGTTAAATTATCCTTGCTCCCCTAGAATGGCATCTTTTTTCAAACCATTGATTGCAAACATTTTTTAAGTACTTGAATCTACAATAATAGTGGTGAACGTATGATTATTATAATCATATGATTATATGTTATAATATTTATGTAATAAATATAGTAACGATGATGTGGTGCATTATTTTATATAGGCTTGATGGCTCTTGTAAATGTGTCAAAATTTTGATGTGGTGGTGGGTAGTGTGTGTTGAAGACTTCATGGACACAGAGAAACCCTGGACAACAATTTTGGTGCTCCTTAAATAGAAAAGAGGTTGCTAATGTGTATATATTTAATGTTTCTAATGTAAATACTATGTTAGAAATTTGGCTAAGCTAAGTACATAGATGTTGTCATTATGGCAACATATGATCTACATGAAGAGCGCAAAGGTTAGAGAGTAAGTATAGAAGAGCGCATTGCAAATTTGTCTAAGTGTGAGATAGTGTTTTCACTAGTGCACCCAGACACAGTTTTTGTTTATGACATTGACTGGAGTAAGTTCAGTGCTTGCACACTTGAACATAGACTCCATGGTGACTAATGATGACCCATCTCAGAGCACAAGTCAGTATGGCATGTACAGAATTAGTTATGATAGTTTTACTGAAGACAGTATGAAGTAGACAGGACAGAATATGAAAACAAAATTGGTAAAGAGTTAAGGGATTATTTTGTTTATCAAAATAATGTCTTAACAATATAAAGGGATGACATCCTATATTTTTATCCTTAGATAAAGTTATTTTGTAATATGGGAGCCAACCCTGTAAAGTTATTAGCCTTAATAACTTGTATAAATATAATTGTAAATTGTAAGAAGAAGAGAAGTGTTGATGTAATATGCAAGATATATGATAGCGATAGTGAAAGAGCAGTGAAGTGATATTGATGCAAGTAGTATAAGGTTATGTACCTTGACCTCTTTTGTAATCAATGTATATTGTACATTACTTGTTTGGTCGATGGGCTCAACTGGTAATCACATTTTGTATTACCAACTCCTAACAAGGTTGAGGCTTCTAACAAGGCCTATAGTCCCTTAGTCGGGACTGATACACTATATGCTTGTAATAGACTCCTAACAGGGTCAACATCCTTAACAAGATACTTTTGATTAGTGGATCTTTGTGGGTACCATCCCCACCGGGGTTTTCCCTTGGCCAAGGTTTCCTCGACAACAAATCATGTGCTATGAGATCTTTAGTTTTATTGCTATACACATTGTTTAGCTTCTTATGTTATGCATGTGTAAAGATAATCCGTTATATCCATAATTGAGAAAAAGATAAAGTTTTTAGAATACTGAGTCACCCACCCCCACTCTTAGTATTCCCTATTTCTAACAATTGGTATTAGAGCTTAGTTACTCGGTGAAGAATCATTCAAGGAAAGCCTAGTAGCTTGAGTAAGATCTCTATGGATATGGATCGGCTACAAAAGAATCTTGAAGAAGCTCTTGAACAAATTGATATGCTTACTAATGAAAGAGACACTCTGAAAGGGAAATATGATGATGCAAAGAACCTCATTGAGAAACTGAAAAAGAAGTTGGAAGATCAAAAATCTGAAAAGGAATCCAAAATTCTTATTGAAGATTGTGATGACAATTTAGAAAAAGAAAATGAGATCCTTAAGCATGAACCGAAGATAGAAAATTTGAAGCTTAGTTTGAAAGATGGAAATAGCAAGAATGATGAAAATCTGAGATCTAAGAATGAAAGGATTGAAAATGAAGGACTGAAATCTAAACTTGGCAATGTAACATCTGAACTTGAGAAAGTCAATTTGCAGTATGCTAAACTTGAGAAATACAACAAGATTGTGAAAGGTGAATTGACTCAATCCAAGAAACAATTTGAAAGGCTATATTTAACTAGTGAGAAGATTGATGAACAAGCATCTTTTCAGAAACCATTCTATGATAAGACTGGTCTTGGATTTAACACTCTTAAAGAAAATGATGAAAGCAAGGAACCAAATCTAAAAATATGTGAAAGTATAGATGAAAAGAAGTCTAATGAGATCAACAAATCTAAAGACACACCTAAATGAGAAGAACCACCTAAGCAAGAAAAATCACCCAAAGGTATGCAAAGAGAATTCAAAGGTAGATATTTTGCTTCTAACACTATTGGTCATATGAAGAGAGATTGCACAAGTAAGCAATTTAAACCTCTTAATGGTTATTGTTATAATTGTCATGGATTTAGACATAGAGCTATTAGATGTAGAAAACCTAAATTTATTGAGAATAAAAATAATAGTAGAATGTTTAGGAATACTAACAATGTAGATAAGAGACCTACTGATGATATGAGCAGAATAAAAGGAGTAGTATGTTATAGATGCAACAAGGTTGGACATATTTTTAGAAATTATAGATCACAGATTAATCCACCTAGACCAAGATATGGGAACAATGGAATTATTTGTCAAATATGCAACAAGATTGGACATACAACAAGATTTTGTAGAATGAACAATGAAGTTTTTCACCATAACCCTAACCCTAGAAATCATGAAAGAAGAAATGAAGATGTAGGAAATAGACAGAAAGGTTGCTGTAGCAATGTAGAAGAAGTGAAGTTTGTTAAACGCACAGATCAAGGAGACATATTCAACATTGAAGGTAATAAAAAAGGTGAAGTATCAAGTGGTAAGAATGAATCCTTACTTGACCTATCTGGAAGCACTTAATTTATGGAAATTACAGTAGATTAGGAACTTAGAATTAGTGTAGAAGTAGATTTATGATGAATTAAGTCTTGTGCAGTTAATGAAAGGTAGTTTATGATGTACTAATGCTATGATTAAGAGCACAAAGAAAAATATTATGTTTTGTGAGATCGCAAGAAGTTTTAAGTTTTGCAGGCTAGTAGAAACAACTTTTTGGAAAGAAGCGGCAAAAGAATTGAATGTGATGTTAGACCTAAGTGAGATTGAAGTAATAAAAGGTTATGATCAATATTATTTGATCATCAAAGAAAATTGAAGTGTTAAAGAGATCAAAGAGCAGTGATTGGAAGCATTTTGCAATGATTTGGTGAAGGATTTGAGCACCGAATCTACGCAAGCCCTAAATCATGAATTTGAGGTATTTTACTTGAAAAATCTGTGAATCGGTTAAAGGAATTTGAAGTAATAATGGATGTATCTTTAATTCACAATGTGAGAGACAAAAATAGACCTAGAATGAAGAGGGAACTAGTAGAACCCTTGAAAGAAGATGACCCTAGTTTAGCATTATCATCCGTACCAGATGGAGTTTTCCATTTAGAGAATGTAAGAAGTTATCTGGGATGCAAGTTAGAAACCATCAATGATAGTGATTTCACCAATGAGTATCAAAAGATTTACAACCAGGATATGTCACTGAAATAAGGATATGATCATTTGAAAGACAATGAGATTGTTAAGTATGCATTGCAATATGAATTTGATAATGAAGAATGCACTAGGATTATTTTGAGCAGAATTCATAATGGAAAATTTTGGCTAGAAGATAGAGTGATAGACATTACAGCTGATTTGATTCATGAAGTAACTGGTTTGTCTAAAACTGGTGCTATTCCTTTAAATGAGAAGAATATGAGGAAAATAGTCATGGACAACACAGGTTCATCCTATAATGGTAGAGGAATTGTGATTAGCAAGATCAAACAACATGATGTTAGATATTTATGCAACTTTCTAACAACTAAGTTTTGTGCAAATTCAAGCGAAGATGACATGGCAGCTGGAATGGTACACATAGCCTATTTGATGTGTGTTGACAAGGTACCAGTTGATATGTGTGAAATTCTGAGAATTCAATTATTTGAGAACTTGGAGAAGATTAAGAAAATAAAGTATGCACAATTTAGGTTTTCATCCTTAATCACATACATGTTTTTCCACCTATTGAGAAGATTTCCTTACACCATTGCAAATGATTGGAATGATGAATAATCTACTATGGAAAGGATAAATAAAGTATATATGAGACATGTTATTGACAAAGTGAATGAGAGTGCTATGTTAGTAATGAAGACATTTCAAAAATTGGTAACTAGCAGATCAAGGATCCCACAGTCCATTGTGAAGAAATATAAAGATGACATTTGTTTCATGGTTGACACTGACTTTACCTATATTGAAGTAGTGGAGCCTAGAATTTAGTTCATAGACCCTCTTGGCTATGAGATATCTAAGGTAGAAATAGAAGAATATGTTGGCAGGTTACTTAAGTGTAAGTCAGACACCCAGTGCAATAGATTTGGAACTTTTGAAGAGAATTTCAACTCTGCTAAAGCTATAATTGAAGAGAAACAGTCTAAGAAGAGAGTTGACAGTACTATAAAGAAAATATTGAAAAATTCAGGGATGACACAACATGAGTTTGAAATAGCAAAGTAGATAGCAGTAGCAATCGAGGATATTGGATAGAAAGAAGTCTTGTCTATACCACCCTTATCATATAGTGTAGTACAGCATGAAGCTACACAATTCAAGGTGAAAGTAGAGGAACCAGTGATGGAACAAGAAACAAGCAGACCTACTAGGTCTACCTCCTCCACACCTAGCAAGAGAATGAAAGAAATTTCTACTAGACCTGGTAAGAGGCAAAAAATTGTGGTGCCACCAGTTCCTAGAAAGGTTGCAGTAATTAAAGATGATGACACTACTTTAGTTAAGAAGAAAGCTTGGAAACCCAAAGTTGAAAATCTTAATGAATAGATCATTGAAAATGGAGACTTTACTAAAATGAACAAGTACTACAGTCTTTATGAATATTCAGATAGACTTAATTTGGAGAATGCTATTGTAAAGAATATGATTTTGGAAAATAAGAAGTTTGATACTATTCAGGGTCAAATACCTAATGATTTGTATAATAAACTTGTAAATAGAAAGAAGAGAGCACAAGAAGAAGATAATACTATCAGAGAGAATCTGTGAAGAAGCTTTGTGAGGTGAGAGATGATGTACACCTAAAGCAGATATTGAAGGCCTTAAGCACCCATCTAAGAACCAAAAGGAGAACTATTCTAATTATGGGAGGCAGATATGAAGAAGTTAATTCTGATATAGAGCAGGCAATAATCAAGGTTATGGAAAAAATTGTTGGAGAGCCATCAGTTGCAGCAAAGAAAGAAGGTGAAGCAGAACAAGAGGATATTCCCTCTCCTCCAACCATTAACATTGAAGATGAAACCACAGATATTGAAGGAACAAAGGTCACCTTGGATACTGATGACAATGTATTCAAGAATTTAGAGAACATTGTTGATAATTTGGCTCTTGATGAACCGGATACAGAAGCAAAGTAGACCCAAACTATCAGTGAAGAACCTAAAGAAACAAAGACTGAGATTCAAGCACCCTTTCCTACCAAAGAAGATATCAGTCTTACTCCTGAGACTGGAAAGAAGAAGGAAATTGGATCTTTGTTTGAGGATTTAGGAAAAGAAGTTGATGATGATGATCAGTTGGAATTGATCACCTCATTGAATAAAATCATTGGCAAGAACAAGAAAGTAAAGAATCTTGAAGGGAGTCTGAAGGAATTAACTAAGAAATTACAAAGCATTGTAACTACACAGATTGAAGAGGCAAACCCTCTGGAGAAAGCTAAGAAAGTGATGTGCACTTTTGACAATGAATTTACTAATCTATCTGATATTGCAAAAGTGAGAGCACAAGCAACTTATGAAGTAGGAATGCTTTTGAACATCAATCAAAATATCATAAATGATATTAACAGTCTTGATATCTGTATCAAGAACTTGAAGAAGCATTTGGGAATAGGAAAATCTTTGTACATACAGTGTACAAAATCAGAGACTTTGACAGCCAAAGAAGATAAGAAGATCAAGTTGAAGGAAGCAAAGAATCAAAATGAATCTACCCTTATTTCTAGCCCTAATGTGAAGGTTTGTGATATTGAGAAGAAAGTTAGGAAGCTTTATGATGAAATAAGAGTTTTGCAAGATGAGAGGAACAGAAAAATGAGGAGATTTACTCTTTTGAGAGAACACACTTCTATGAAGTTAAGCGTTATTGAAGAGCAATTGGAAGAATGTCTTTCAGTGAAGACATCTTTTTAGAAGTTTAACTTTGAGAATCTTCAAGCATGCCAAATGGCATCTTATGGATTGAGCACACTACTCAATGTAGCAGATTCCATTAAGAAATCATGGGAGAAGGAGATAGAAGCTATGAAAATTGATTTTACAGATTGTGTTGCAAGCCTACAGGCTTTGCAATAAGAAATTAAGGTATAATTTTTTTGAGATACAGTTTTGTAGCCCTCCTTACTTTATTTTATCATTATTGTCAAAGGGGGAGAGATATAGAAGAATTTTTTTTGTATATGATATGGATTGATACTCTTTGATGAAGGGCCCACCAGCCTTACCAACTCATCACAAAAAATATAACAACATGGAGACAAAGAGAAGTTAAAATGCTTTACAAAGCATACATTAATACTTAAAAATTATTACAACTTGAGAGATCTTACATCCTCCAAGCTTACAATCCAAGAGCTTAGAACTTGAGAGCTTCAACTTGAGAGCTTCTTCCCCAATACAAGATCCTACCACTTGAGAGCTTGAACTCTAAGAGCTTGCTTATGAATGCTCCTATGCCTTCTTTATATAGGTATTTCCCACCCAAGATATTACAACAGAACCAATGTGGGATAAAAGATAGATGCAACTACCTTGATACAAATATTAAATACTTACCCAATTAATATTAAGCACTACCATGTGGGCCAATTAAAAAATTACATTTCTTTTGTGGCCAATAATAAAATAAAAAGGTGTAACTACCTAGCTACAAATATTAAATGCAAGAACTTTCTACAAATTTCTAAAATGCCACCTATACATCTCGATAAATGAAATGATTTATTTTTTTTATTTTTTTATTCTTTTCCCACCTATGCACTTTGGTAAATGAAATAACATTTTCTTTTCTTTTCTCTTTTTTTTTTTTTTTTTCTCTTTCTTCTTTTTTTTTCCTCTTTTTTTTTTCCTTATTTTTAAAAAAAAAATTTATCATGCCCCATTTTTATTTTGTGATGCAAGATGCTCATGCATCAGACACCCAAGGTAGGAAAAATTTTGTGAATATGAATTCACAAAATGAAGTAGCCACTGCTGATAGTTTATTTTTTTCTTCTTTTTCGACACCTTTCTGGAACAAGTATCCACTCTTGATAATACTCTTCCACAATCAACTTCGTCCAACTATAACTCTCATTCTCCACCAATCTTCTAAGATTTAATGCATCTATAGTAAAATATGTAATTCCATACAAATCTTCTTTTGCATACCAAACATCACTTGCCAAGTCCTCATATAAAACATCATCATTATCTTTCAAATCCATCTCAAAGTTAGCATCTCATAATTCATAAAAATTTACCTCTTTCATATCTTCATCTTTGTTTTCTTCTTTCATATCTTCAATAAGGCATGTAATGGATTCTCTCATTTCACCTCCAACCAAGGCATTCCACTCATCCTCAACTGCTACAATCTTCATTAATAAATCATCTTCTTCAACTGCAGGTTCATGAATCTTTGCATATTCATGCTCTATCTCTTCTTTTGTATCGCATGCATGATACTCCATTGTAACTTCTTTCTTTCCTTCATCCAAATAATTATCATCTCTTTTAATTGTTTTTCTCTTTTTTAGCTCTGCTTCTAATTCAGCCACTTGCTTTTTCAAATCTAGTATTGCAACTCTTGTCTCTTCTTGATATCTCTCTTTAATTTTCTCAAGTCTAGGAATTATAAGAATCCATCCAATCATAAAATTCATTTTCTTCTTTCTCTTTTCCATACTCGCATTCTCTTAAAGAAAATATTCACCCAACCCAAGATCCTGGTGCAAACTACCTCACGTTCGATGATCTGTCTACACACTTGAGAACTCATGCTCTGATACCACTAATGAAGGGTGCTCTGATACCACTAATGAAGGTCTACACCACACTTACCAACTCATCACAAAAAACATAACAACATAGAGACAAAGAGAAGATAAAATGTTTTACAAAGCATACATTAATACTTGAAAATGATTACAACTTGAGAGATCTTACATCCTTCAAGCTTACAATCCAAGAGCTTACAACTTGAGAGCTTCTTCCCTAATACAAGATCCTATCACTTGAAAGCTTAAACTCTAAGAGCTTGCTTATGAATGCTCCTATGCCTTCTTTATATAGGCATTTCCCACCTAAGATATTACAACACAACCAATGTGGGATAAAAGATAGATACAACTACCTTGATACAAATATTAAATATCCACCCAATTAATATTAAGCACCACCATGTGGGTCAATTAAAAAATTACATTGCTTTTGTGGCCAATAATAAAATAAAAAGGTGTAACTACCGAGCTACAAATATTATATGCAAGAACTTTCTACAAATTTCTAAAATGCCACATATACATCTTAATAAATGAAATGATTTATTTATTTTATTTTTTTATTCTTTTCCCACCTATGCACCTTGGTAAATGAAATAATTTTTTCTTTTCTTTTTTTTCTTTTTTTCTCTTTTTTTTCTTCTTTTTTTTCCTCTTTTTTCTTTTCCTCTCTCATTTTTTTTTTTTTTTTCAATTTTATTTTTTTATCATGCCCGCTTTTTTATTTTGTGATGCAAGATGCTTCTGCATCACTCTTAGGGGGAGTATTATATTAGAGATTATATTTTGAGGAGTTATAAGGATAGTATATAGATCTTATACTATGGCCACAATTTTGACACAATTTTTTTGAGATTTTAAACTTGTACACTTAGCTAATTTTCTCATATGTTGCCACCAATGACAAAGGGCAGGATTGCTAGAAATTTGGTTGAGCTGAGTACATAGATGATGTCATTATGACAACATATGATCCACGTGAAGAGTGCAAAGGTCAGAGAGCAAGTATAGCAAAGCGCATTGCAAATTTGTCTAAGTGTGAGACAGTATTTTCACTAGTGCACCCAGACATAATTTTTGTTTGTGACGTTGACTGGAGTAAGTTCAATGCTTGTGAACTTGAACATAGACTCTATGGTGACTAATGATGACCCCATCTCAGAGCGCAAGTCAGTACGATATATACAGAATTAGTTATGACAGTTTTACTGAAGACAATATGAAGCCAATAAGACAGAATTGGTAAAGAGTTCAGAGTTTATTTTGTTTATCAAAATAATGTCTTAAAAATATAAAGGGATGACATCCTATATGTTTACCCTTAGATAAAGTTATTTTTTAATATGGGAGCCAACCATGTAAAGTTATTAGCCTTAATAACTTGTATAAATGTAATTGTAAATTGTAACAAGAGAAGTGTTGATGTAATATGCGAGATATATGATAGCGATATTGAAAGAGCAGTGAAGTGATATTGATGCAAGTAGTATAAGGTTATGTACCTTGACCTCTTTTGTAATCAGTGTATATTGTACATTACTTGTTTGGGCAGTGAGCTCAACTGGTAATCACATTTTGTACTACCAACTCCTAACAGGGTCAAGGCTTCTAACAAGGCCTATAGTCCCTTAATCAGGATTGATACACTATATACTTGTAATAGACTCCTAATAGAGTCAACATCCTTAATAAGATACTTTTGATTAGTGGATCTTTGTGGGTACCATCCCCACTGGGGTTTTCCCTTAGCTAGAGTTTCCTCGAGAACAAATCATGTGTTATGAGTTCTTTAGTTTTATTGCTATGCATATTGTTTAGCTTCTTATGTTATGCATGTGTAAAGATAATCTATTATATCCATCATTGGGGAAAAGATAAAGTTTGTAGAATACTGATTCACCCCCCTCTTAGTATTCCCTATTTCTAACATACTATTCATTATATTATAAGAACTAATGTAGATTGGGCATCATAGGGAAATAATAGTTGCAGATACTTTAGTTGGGTTGATAACAGCTCATCTATATCTATTCACCCATCTCCACTTATCCGCGATGAAGGATTTGAGTGCAAAATGTGTCAAGCTAGGGAAAATTTTAAAATTATATTTTTACGATGCCTTCTCTATATTGTAATCACATATCTTTGTTGCGACCATATGTAGAGATGAACTCAAGAATTAGTTAGTTTAGTATTTTCATATTGTAACTAATATTTTAATATGGATATGACATAGCTTCTCTTTGCCTCAAGTGCACATATATATGGTTTACATCTTTTTTTAGAATAATTCTTCATGTTTATGGCTTAGGTGAACCTCAATCTGCTATCAATCACATGATTTAACGTATAATGTTTTCTTGTTTATTTCATTTATTTTTTGACCTTTGAAGGCCATTTGGTAATTTCAACTACACCTAAGGATCCATCAGTAGTTATCTCAATAGGATTCATGTTGCAATGCCCAAGTTATGAGATGGGAAAAAGAGGCCCCCTTGTATTCCTCAAGTTGTTTTGGATGTCAAGGCGCATGCTACCAAGGAGACCATGAAGCTAGAGAAGGATATTGAGAATGAAAATGGTGGGGCTGGAGTTTACTCTACAAGCTTGAAGAAGCGGTATATTTTTGAAAATGAAGAGTGGAAAGAAGATGATATTCCTGAGATCATAGATTTTTGTTGGGAAGCTAATTGCTCATTTGTCATCTACATTATTATGAAGCTAATTGTTGAAGGATCCAAGCCTAGGCTAGAAAGATGTCTTCCCAAACACAAAAAACATGCACATAAACATGACAAATGAGAAACATAAATGTAGATTTCACAATAGCTGAGAAACATAATTGTAGGCATCATGGTCACAATTTTTTAGAGAAAATGTAATTGAGTTGTATACCCAGAGGATGGAGAGAAACTTCTGCTCCTTCGATTCCAAGTTGACACTGCGAGATCCAAAGATCATAGATAAGGAGTAAATTTAGAGAGTGGAGGAGGGCCATAATGACCAAAATAATATAGGACGGACCTCAAGTTAAATGAGGTGACTGAAAACATATTAATAAAATTCTATTAAAATGTTTGCAGTTGCCTCATTTAATTTCAGGTTTGTCCTGTATTATTTTTGTCATTATTTCCTTCCTCCACTCTCTAAATTTATTCCTTATCTATGGTCTTGGGATCGTGTAATGTCAACTTGGAATTAGAGGAGCAGAAGTTGCTCTTCATCATCTGGTTATACCACTCAATTATGTTGTCTCCAAAAAAGTGTGACCATGATGCCTACAATTATGTTTCTCAGTTGTTGTGTCCCATGACCCCTTATGACCCTTTACGACTCTTTATGACCTCTAATAATACATCTTAGAGGTCTTAAAATGTCATAAGAGGCTCCTAAGAGGGGCCAAATGAGCTTCCACCTTCATTTGGTTCGCCTTGTTAAGTAGAGAATGTTAATTAAAATATTCTCAAAACAAAGAGAAGCTCAATAATTTAATAACAGTGACAATCCTCATAGGTGGTTGGATAATGTCTAGTCTAATCCAAGCACACTAGCATGAGGTACATCAAAGAAATAGAGAGAGGAATGACAGGGATATTGATGCTCTAATTAGCCGTTACCTTAGAAAAATGAGCAAGAAACCAAAAAAGAAATGATTGTAATTAACATTTTTTTCTAATGAAAGAATGTTGTCTTAATGGATGTAATTTTGTACTAGTAAATGTTGATGAATGATGTGTTAATGAATTATTCATGAATTTTGTGTTAGTAAAAAATTCATTAACACATCATTCATCAACATTTACTAGTACAAAATTACATCCATTAAGACAATGTACTTTCATTAGGAAAAAATGTTAATTACAATCATTTTTTTATTGCCTTCTTGCTCATTTTTCTAAGATAACAGCTAAGTAGAGCATCAATAAGAAGAAGAAGATGCTTATCGTCGAACACAAATTAAAGAAAAGTACTGCAGAGAGCTCAGAAACATAAATGTAGATTTCACAATAGCCAGCAAACATAATTGTAGGCATCATGGTCACATTTTTTTAGAGACAACATAATTGAGTTGTATACTGATGATGATATATTGCAACTTCTGCACCTCCAATTCCAAGTTGACACTATGGGATGGAGAACAATTTGAAACTAGAGGTGCAGAAGTTGCTCTCCATTTTCTGGGTATACCACTCAATTATGTTGTGTCCAAAAAAATTTGACCGTGATGCCTATTTCTCAGTTGTTGTGTCCCAAGATCCCTTATGACCCTTTACGACTATTTACGATCCCTAAGAATACATCTTAGAGGTCTTAAAATGTTGTAAAGGGTCATAAGAGGCTCCTAGGAGGGGCCAGCTGAGCTTCCACCTTCACGTGGTTGGCCCTATTAAGTAGAGAATGTTAAACTATTCTCAAAACAAAGAGAAGCTCAATAATTTAAGGTCTCGGTCCTCTAGATTACGAAGGGAATCCATTCTGGTGCAGGAGCTATATTCAGATAGGGCATCCTGGTGGAAAGATGTCTCACATCATCATTATACGGTGGAGAAGCAGTTGAAGCAAAAAAAGAATTTTTCTCAAGCTATACATGGTGAGACATCGAATCAGGAAATTGGAAATGCATGTAAAGTGACCAATGTTTAACATGAGAGTTTGTAGATTTGGGGTCATAGTTAGTGATTGGGAGAGCCCTATTTTGGCACCAATCATGTAGTACAATCACTATAATTGAGTTTTTTGGCACGGGCTAGGAAATTTTTGTATATCAATATGTGATAGAGTTTGTGGATTTTTTAGTATTTAAATACATTTGTGAAATGTATTTTAGAGTACAGATATATGGGAAGAATGGTTGTGAAAAAGATATTTCTATTTTTCATTTTGAGAAGATCTGGAGTGATTTTGAGTCACAGAGGAAATGCCCTAATCCTTCAAATAGTGCTATTTCAACGAGTTCTTATCACTTGAGGGACATAAAATTATCTATTGATCACTTGACTTTCTCTTGAACTCAACAGATAATCTTTTGTCCCTCAAGTGATCAGAAATCATTGAAATATCACTTTTTGAATGATTAGGGCATTTCCTCTGTGACTCAATATCACTCCGGATCTTCTCAGAATGAAAAGTAGAAATATCTTTTTCACAGCCATTCTTCCCATATATTCGAACTCTGAAATACATCCCACAAATGTATTTAAATATTAAAAAATCCCCAAACTCTATTGTATGCTGATATACAAAAATTTCCCAGCCCGTGCCGAAAAACTCAATTCTAGTGCTTGTACTACATGACTGGTGCCAAAACAAGGCTCTCCCAATCACGGACTATGACCCACTGGTAACAAGCAACAAAATGAGTGTGGACACCTAAAGATAAATATCAAATAGGGGAAAAGTACCTGCAACAACAGAGGTAATAGTTGTAGATATAGATGAGGATATCCAAGAAATCCCTAATATAATAAATACGGTGAAGAAAAAAATAAAAAGAGTAATGCAAAAATTATTACTATTTTGGAAGATGCAAATCCAACTAAGGAGATGCTGAAGAGGACAGATGAATTGATGGCATGAGTAGATCATTTTGAAGTAAGCAATAATGAATCTTTAGTTATAACAAAAGTTCAATAAAGGTTTATATTTTACACTCTTTTATGTCATGAACTAAATTATGTGTGTTCTTCTTACATGATTTTTTTCTTGCTCAATTACCTAGTCATGGATATTGCGGTGAGGCCAGTAGTAGCATTATGCAAAATAGTAATAATTTCTGCATTGACTCTTTTTAGTTTTTTCTTCACCATATTTATTATATTAGGGATTTGTGGGATATCCTCATCAATATCTATAGCTATTGCCTCTGTTGTTGTAGGTGCTTTTCTTCTATCTTGAACATCAAATTATGATAAAAGTATCAGTAAAACTATCATTATAACTCCATGAATGTTGTTTTAAGTAATTATCTATGAATGTTGTGTAATAATATTGACTTATAGGTCATCTTAATGAATATTGTTATGTGTTAATGAATTCTTGATTAGTGTTGTGTATTAATGAATGTTATATCATATTAATAGATGCTATGTGATTGTATTTATTGAATGTTATAACTCATAAATGGATGAATGAAGTATGTAATTATATGTTAATGGGGAATTTAGATTGATGTTAGGGGGAAGGGGGTGAGGCCAGATGAGCTTCCACCTTCACGTGGTTGGCCTTGTTAAGTAGAGAATATTAAAGTATTCTCAAAACCAAGTGAAGCTAAAACTAACATACCTTCATTATTTAATCAAATTCATTCATTCTAGGTCTTTTCTCATAAGTGCATTTTGAATGTTTCATTGTCAGGAAACTATCAAATAGAAAACTAGAAGGGCCAATAGTCAACTTCTCATTGTCGCTTCATTTTCTGTCAGTATTCTTGTATTGAATGCATCAACCTCTCTTGGCCTAATGTGGATTATTTCATTGGTTTGTATTTTTTAGTAGGTGAAGTGTTAAATCAATTCCTATCTTCTATTCTTAATTTGTTCAAACCGCGGGAGGGCGTGACAGATATACTCAAGATAGAATTGACTTCTAGTCTGGGCAGTTGAACGTACTGAGTCTTTGGCTTGAGAGAAAGAGTTGGGCAATGTTGTTTCTGGAGACCTGTGTAATTATCCTCAGTGGCCTCTTTTCTTTTAACGTGTTATTTTTATATATATGTAGTGTCCATGTTTTTTTTATACAAATTATTTTTGTGTATATGCTAGTGCTATGGAACCTAAATAAACAATTATAAATGTAATAGATAATGTCTTCATTGAAGGAATTGATGTACCACATGTAAACCAAAATCCATGCTTAATATCATTTTGTGCAAAATGAGTTTGTCTAAATTTGCATATCAGATTTTGTTACACCCTTCATGACTGTAATGTTTAAGTTAAGTATTGATGCAATTTTCTAAAGTAGAAAGTTCTGTTGTCATTGTTTTTTTTCTTGTTATTTTGAGGAGATCAAGAATTATCAAGGAAAGATATTTAAGTGGAAAGGAAAAGTTTTTGAGAGGTTAAAAATATTGAGTCATCGATTAGGTATACTTTTTTAAAAGTAATCGCTACAGAAATGGTTAAGTTTTCCTAAATTTTTAAAATAAGTCATAATTATTCAATATCATATTCTTAGCTGCAATTTGCAGGTCTTCATACCATAAATTTTAGATTTCAACTCCTACATGGAAATTTTTTTAGGTTATATCAAACCATCTGTTATATTTTTTGACTCTTTAGTTGTCAGAAAGATTAAATTCACATCCTATTTGTCATTGTGCTTGGGACATAAAGCTTTATTTAAGTAAATTAATTCTTTTAATATTGAGATAAAAAATATACAAATAAAGCCTAGATTGGGGACTCCATAGGAACTATCATATAAAGAACCATTGAAATGGCAGTATCAAAGTTCCTTACAAGCAATCCACATATCAAAATCTAGTTGTAGGATTGAAAAAAAGAAAAGATAAAAAAGTTCATAGGCCCATACAAGACACCCACCAAAATATAGATCATCAATTTATAGAACCCTTGCAAGATATCCCAAGGAACAACAGGTAGTGAAAACCAGATAGATAGAAAAAAGAACATAACCATATGTTGCCTCACATGTTTGAGGTAAGCCAAAATCGGTCCAATTCTCTTAACAATGGTAGATATCCATCCAAGTGTAGAAACCTTCAAAGATTTGTCATGGTAAAGAGAATCCCCATATTTTATCATCCTAACATAGTCTTTGGCCACTTTGGTAATGAGATTGTGAGCAATATTGATCTAGCCAAGGGCCAACTTGTAGTGATATTTATCATATAAAACATTTATTAGATCTCCATAAAATGGATGCATGTCTTCTTGGCGGGGAAATTTGTCTTGGTGGATCTCCATAAAATGGATGCACACCATACCTATCAGGTCAACTAGACTTTCCTTATTGTAGAATTGATTTAGTATAGAATATTTTCCAGGAGGGTTTTTTTTTTAAAAAAGAAAGGTTTTCATAGCATTATCTACCATTTGAGCAAAAGTTTCCATAGCCAGATTCAAATTGAATAGCATTGGCTATTTGTCAGTGGAAGGTCCCTACTAGAACACACACATTTGTCACTTCATTAAGATGACAATTGTGTACTAAGTTTCCTAACTGTATAAGTCATCGTCATCTTTATTATCTACTATAGAAAATACATCTGAAGCACCAGTAGAAGCACCAGGAAATCAAAATTCAGAACCAAAGCCTCGAGATTATTATAGTGTTTTTGCAAAGGCTTGATACTTTCGAATATCAGCATCACTGACACTTCTTCGAGCATATTTCATTAACTCCTCAAAATGAACAACCTTTATTTAAGCTACCTCATCACTATCATCCTCATCCATTCCCTTGAGGTTCTCACTTCTTTTTCTTTCACGTTCAATATCTTGTAAAAGTGCAGAGGAAAGAGAACATGACAAATTGAAATAACAAGATACAAGTTGAGGAAAATTGAATAAAAAAATGTAAAATTCTAACAAACCAGTTCAAAAAAAACCATTAAGAAATTCATAACCAAATCTAGTTTGCAAAAGTAGCCACAATTGAAATTCACCTTCTCAATATTTTCTCTAATAGCATACTTGCAAGCCCGCTGAAAAATCTCTGTAATATCTCATCAATAAATATAATGGACTGGGCATTCTTCTCAGCCTCCTCAAAAGCCTTCTAGAGATTAATTTCACTTTCTCCAACCAACTTTGACATGATCTCAGGTCCATTGATATAGAAAAAGAAGGCACCGGTTTCATTTTCCACTACCCTGGCAATTAAATTTTCCCAAAACCAGGAGACCCATAGAGAAAAATAGCCTTTGGGGGCTTCACACCAATAGATTTAAAGAGTTGCAGGCATCTAAGAGGAAGCTCTACTAATTCACAGATCACCAGTTAGAGCCTATCTCTCAAATAGCTCAAACAGAATGAAAAAACCCACAGTTTCACGTAGAGCAGATGGATTGCTAGAGCCCAAAGCAATCTGAAAAATAGAATGAGCAGGGACCCGCTGACAATAAGTGGCAGAATGAGTGTGGACACCTGAAGATAAATATCTAGACTAATCACCGATTAGGATGCCGTTGGTGATTAGTCTGGATATTTATCTTCAAATTTTTCTTGAACACTCTATATTACGTCAAAATTTTGAGTCACCGTAGTTGATGTTGCGATGCACCTTCATCGAAAGTATGGCCTAGTTTGGTCTAAAAATTGACTATTCTATGTCGAAATGTGGTGTCATGGGTTTGGCATCCTAGTTGGAGCCACTAAATATTTTGACCAATATTGGTCTAAAGTGTGACGAAAAGTGGTCAAAATATGATCATCACGAGTTTGGCATTCTGGTTGAAGCGACCAAATATTTTGACCAATATTAATCTATATTGGTCAAATGATTGACCAATATACCAACACTTGCTAATGTTATTCTCGACCTAGATTACCCTTGTTTTCGACCAAAATTGGCATCGATCATTCTATGGTTGCACCAATGGGTCGATATTTTGATGCCAATAATAACGACGAACTAGTTGGTCGACTACTCAACCGAGTTGGGTATAAAATTTGACCAATATTACGTCGAAAAATGGTGCAAAATGTACTAGTGAATTATTATTTAAATAAATATTTAATTTATTAAAATTTATATTATTTTGTATAATTTTTAATTATATTGAAGGTGTAGATGTAATCCATAGAACTTGGATTACATTACATAGAGATCATAGAGTATATACAATGTTCCGTTTGCTAATATTTGGTAATTAATTATGTCCAATATAAATTAGAATAAAAATTTAAAAAATATTACACAAAAACAAATACAATTAATGATAGTAGATTTTCACAATCCATGAAAATGTATTTTGATGTTGATGGATTTGAATGTGTATATATTTTTTACATAACTCTACTCGACATTCTAATTTAAGGCATTTAATTATTTTTATGGATTAAATTTTAATGAAAGTTTGAGCTTCTTTAGTGGAGGTGTATCTCAAAATGTACTAATTTCTTTGTCTTAATAATCTCATGTCCTCAAAAGACTACTTAAGTGTTTATCTACCTAAATCTAACTAGATAGATACATTCCCTAATTTGAAGGAAAAGGAAAGGCTCAAAGAAAAAGAGAAGGATAAGGAGGCTAGACAAAAGTAAGGGAAGGATATGAAGCTACATGAGACAAATGAAAGGGTCATTGTGAAGAAGAGAGGATATTTGGAAACAAAGAGGAGATTAAATGGTCTATCCACTCTATCCATTCCCTTTCCTAAACAACATGACATAATGTAGGATATGAGATGAACATAAACATCCCCAAAAATTCAACAATTTTTAATTGTCCACTTACTTCACCATCCCTTACATTTTCTAGTCCTACTAATTATATTGCAAGGGTTGTAGGATATGCTAGCACCTTGGATATTGTAGCCCAAGACCAAGTTAAGTGACTAGAATTGAACCAATAAAAGAGGACAAGAACATGGTTCCAAGTGTAGTCTTAAGGGCATTACCCACATCAACAACTTATTTTCCTCCTCAATTTAACTCACTTTGGGATTGATGCACAAGCAAAAAAAACTATGGACATTCTAAATAGACATGCCTAATTTATTTTTCTTTTTGATTTATAGTTGTATATAAGAACTAGAAATATGTGTTAAGAATATATAGATAGATTTTTGTTTCAAATTATTTTCATTTGGTATCTCTTATATATTGATGCAATCTGCAACATGAAATTTGATGATTGAGACAAGATGTATGTAACTACACACACTAAATTTAAATGGGTGAACACAAATTTGCATAACTTTGAATAATTCAATTTTTTATATACATATATAGAGGAGAGGAGCCAAAACATTTTCACCCTAACTTTGGGGGTCACAAAAAATTTTCAATCCACCACATAGATTGCTAACATAGCTACCTCAAAGATAAAAATTTTTGATGACTCAACACTTTACAATATGCCCTAATATAATTCATCCACTATGTTATTTTTATGCCATTTTGGTGTGTTGACCGGAACATTCCATGACAACCAACCTCAACCTACATACCTTACTACCTAAAACAGACAACATGATCAAGTGGCATTCCATCGCATGGCTACCCAATCTACCACTTTATTTTTATTTACTTCCTTTCAACTCTTTACACTTTCCCTTGCAGGTGGGAGAATTTTAAGTGCTAAACTATGTTGCAAAAGTGTCCCACTGACCTTTAATGGGGAAGAATGACCAATTTTAACACTAAAAGGATATTAGAAGATTGCAAGTCCTAATTGATAATAGTGTAAAGAAGTAGTTGATTGTGTAATCCTATACTATCCCTTACAATGACATTAACTAAATGTCACCTCCCCTTGCTTGTACCTAAAGAATCACATTTAACAAGAAAAAATATATTCAACATGCATGACTCCTCACTAATCAAGCCATGTTTCCTTTATCTCCCTCCCACCTATTATGTTCTATTTGACTTGTTTCAAACTACAATGTTTTTTATCAAATTCTTTGCAACTTAAGGTGTCTATTCAAAATATGCACACCATGGACTAAAGTGACACCATTGCTAGGACATGAAAGTTAAGGTATATAGCTACATCTACTTCCTCCCATTTTTATAGATTACAAGTATTGATATGATGTTTCAAATATAATGAGAACACTCTACCATTTGAAGATGTTTATATTCTTGAATTGTGTTGCACAACCCATTCAATCTGCATGTTTAAGTGAAATATAATTCACACGTACAAAGTTTTTGAATAGAATTATGTCCTCATTGTATTTGATATAAAAAAATTAGTAATATTGTGTACATGTATATACATATATTTTGTATATTAAATTTTGTTTGCACATATAAGACCCCACGTGCATATATGATCATCTCCCCTCACCATTTACATTTGAGCAGGAATATGAAAATTAAGATTAAAAATAACTTCAATTTGTATTACAAAGGTAACAAAAACATCTAGTTCAGACACCTTAATTAGTTATTGGTTTCAAATAATATATATATATGTGTGTGTGTGTGTGTGTGTGTGTGTGTGTATAGATGTCATGCCCAAAAATAATTAACCAAAAATGCAACAATTTTTTTTTTTAAAGTGAATTACTAAGGAGTTTCATTCAATGGTTAATTATTTTTGGGCATGACATTTGGTATCAGAGCCTAGGTTTCAATATTGGAACCTTTAGACCCATTATGTTTCAACTCACCTAACTTAATCTATTTTGTAGGATGCATGTTGTCACATGAGTTGGCCGGCGAGGCAGAGGTCATAGAGCTGCATGTGTTAGTGCAAGACAGGGAGGTGGACCACCATCACCTCCACCACCACCACCACCGAACCCCAACCATGATATCATGGACATCCTTCAGAATTTGAATGGGGTAATTCAGTAGAGATTACCACCCATAGTTCCTTAGCCAGAGCAGCAGGCTTCCGAAAGGGAAGCAGACATCCCAGGAGGTGGTAGAGTAGGTAACAGAGAGAGGAGTAGGATCCCTCCACCCAGGATTGTTGAGGGTCATGGTGATCATGAAGGTGAGTTAGTACATCAAATAGAGGTACCACCTGAGCATGGGAATAGGGGTAGAGAGAGATCCCTAGAGATGTTGGAGATGAGATTCAAGAGTTAGTATGACTTCAACCACCTTTGTTTTTGGGATCCACTGATGGGTCAGTAGCAGAGGCCTAGTTACAGAGTTTACAACGATGCTTTGGGTTGCACCCTTATGGGAGTAATCTAAAGGCATGACTTGCAGTTCATCTCCTATAGGAGAAAGCCTCCACTTGGTGGCAGCAGGAGGAGTCCATTGGAGGAGTAGCTATTGACACACTTATTTGGGAGTCTTTTGTAGCCTGATTTCAAGAGAGGTATCTCTCCGAGCATTTTAGACAGAGATAGATAGAGGAGTTCCATGATCTCCAACAAAGAGGTCTCACTATGGCCTAGTATGAGAGTCAGTTTCTTGAGCTCCTTCCATACTTAGAGTATATGAAGGATGAGAAACTATGTATCCATCAGTTCATTACGGGACTTAATATGTCTCTTCAGGGGACAGTACGTCTAGCATTTCCTACCACATTCAGGAATGCAGTTGAGATGGCACTTGTAGCCAAGGATATCTACACTAGACAGGAGTCTTGAGATTGATCATAGCACCGAAACCCTTCATCCCAGCAGTCAGGACATCAGAGATCCTCTTGGAAGGGGAAACAAAACCATTCAGTAGGATCCTTTAAGGGTCAATAGTCTCAGTAATAGGGATCTCAGTAGGGTTCTAGATAGAGACATTCACAAGGTTATCAGGGCTCTAAGCCCAAGCAGTGGCAGTCTCAGGGCCCTAGATAGGATTAGAGGACACAGACCCCTCAGACACAGTCAGCTAGGACTCAATAGTCCTCTAGGGGTGGATACAATGGTTCCAATAGGATAGGAGGGTCACAATAGCCTAGGACATAGGGAGTACAGATTCAAACTCGAGGGCCATGTTACACTTGTAGTGGTATGGGTCATATTGCAAGAGAGTGCCCACAGGGATAGTCGGCCAGTGGTTAGAGAGGGGCTACCTCAAAGCCTACAGTCGGAGATATGGGTAGATCCCATAGAGTCTTTGTAGTAGTTGATAACCACCAGGCCAAGCACTAGGCCATAGTCATAGAGGCCACAGGAATGATTCAGGGTATCAGTGTATCTATCTTATTTGATTCAAGAGCCACGAAATCTTTTATATCTCCATATGTAATGGAGCATTGCAGGCTGGTGGCAGTTAGACAGGATGTCAATTGGGAGCTCGAGTTAGCCTCAGGAGCTAGAGTGTCTGTTAGTTTCTTAGTTCACAGTTGTCAGATTCAGATTGGAGACTTAATCATGATGTCTAATTCTTATGATGTAGTCCTTGGCATGGATTGGCTATATGCCCATAGTGCCAAGATGGATTGCCATCAGAAGAGGGTTGAGTGCATGGATTATCATGGTACTTCCATGGTGATATTTGGAGTACAGAGGCCCATATCCCTTTGCATGATTTCTACCATGTAGCTTAGGTAGTGCGTGCAAAAGGGATGTTAGTTATTTTCCATCACCATTAGTGATAAAGAGGAGGAATTAGAGGGGGAGCCTTTTCCTAAGGACTACCCTATCCTTTAGGAGTTTGCAGATGTATTTCCTACCAAGCTACTTGGTATGCCTCCACCTAGGGAAGTTGATTTTCAAATAGACCTTGTGCTAGGAGCTGAGCCCGTATCTAGAGCACCTTACAGGATGACCACACATGAGCTCAATGAGCTTAAGATTCAGCTAGAGGATCTCTTGGAGAAGGGGCATATCCAACCTAGTGTATCACCTTGGGGTGCACCAGTGATTTTTGTGAAGAAGAAGGATGGATCACTTAGATTGTGCATTGATTATTGGCAGTTGAATAAAGTAACAATTAAGAACCGATACCCACTCCCCAGGATTGATGATTTATTTGATCAGTTGCAGGGTGCCCGAGTATTCTCAAAGATAGATCTGAAGTCAGGGTACCATCATTTGCAGATTGTGGAAAGTAATATCCACAAGACTACTTTTTGTACAAGGCATGGTCACTATGAGTTCACAGTGATACCATTTGGCCTCACGAATGCTCTAGTTGTGTTCATGAGCCTCATGAACGGAGTATTTCATACATTCTTGGATAAGTTTGTAGTAGTGTTCCTGGATGACATTCTGATATATTCTTGTAATGAGGAGGAGCATGAGGAGCATCTGAGACAGATTTTGCAGTATTTGAGAGAGAATTAGTTATATGGCATCTTGTCTAAGTGTGCCTTTTTTAGACCCGAGGTGCATTATCTTGGTCATGTTATATCCAACGATGGGATCTCTGTAGACCCATCAAAGATTAGAGCCATTATGGATTGGCCAGCACCCACCAGTGTCACTGAGGTCAGGATTTTTATGGGCTTAGCAGGTTATTGCAGGTGCTTTGTGGCAGGATTTTCTAGGATAGCTCATCCCATCACTTCCCTTCAGAGAAAGGGGAAGAAGTATGAATGGACAGAGAAGTGTGAGAGAGCTTTTCAAGAGCTCAAGAGAGACCTCACTAGTGCTCCAATTTTACTAGTGCTAGATCCTTCAGCAAACTTTGTTGTGTGCACTGATGCTTCTTTGGATGGATTAGGAGTAGTTCTTATGTAGGATGGTCATCCTATAGCTTTCGAGTCTAGGAAGCTAAAGACCCATGAGCTCAATTATCCCACACATGACCTAGAGCTTGCAGCGGTAGTTCATGCCTTGCTGAGATGGGGACACTTCCTTCTAGGTCACCGATTTGAGCTTCATTCAGATCACTAGAGCCTACAGTATATCTTTACGCAGCCTAATCTTAATGCTAGGTAGAGGAGATGGATGGAGTTTTTGTGTGAATATGATTTTGATGTTCATTACATCAAGGGGAAAGAGAATGTAGTTGCAGATGCCTTGAGTAGGAGGTGACACAAGCTCTCATCTATGACTACTAGTATATATTTGAGGGAGCACATTTTGCACCACTTGTCTGAGGATGAGTTCTATGTAGAGGTTTGTCAGATTGTCCATTCTCAGAGGCCCCTCGAAGGGAAACTTTTAGAGTATTCTTTAGAGTCCGATGGACTCCTACGTCATCGAGGACGCATCTATGTACCCTCTACAGGTGACTTGTAAGATTTTATTGTGCTTGAGGCTCATAAAGCACCTTATGCAGCTCATCTAGGAGTAAAGAAGTTGCATGCCGATCTGAGATAGTTGTATCACTGGCTAGGTATGAGATTACATATTGCTAGCATGGTGGCTAGATGCCTGGAGTGTCAAAGAGTTAAGGCTGAGCACAGTCATCCTGGTGGGCTCCTATAGCCACATGAGATTGCTGAGTAGAAGTGGGATGTTATATCCATGGACTTCATTGTTGGTCTCCCTATGTCTTATCACCACCATGATGCCATCTTGGTGACGGTTGACATGTTGACCAAGGTTGCCCACTTCTCACCCATGCGTACTACATTGATAGCATGAGATGTAGCTCAGGTGTTCTTGCAGGATATTGTTAGACTTCATGGCATTCCCCATAAGATCATTTTGGACAAAGACTCTTTGTTCACATCAGCTTTTTGGAGAGAGTTACAGGCAGCATTGGGCACCAGGCTCAAGTTTAGTACGGTGTATCACCCTCAAACAGATGGATAGACAGAGAGGGTTAACCAGGTATTAGAGGATATGCTACGTATGTATGTGACAGACCATCAAGTCAAGTGGGAGGAATACCTACATCTAGTAGAGTTTGCCTATAATAATGGGCATCATTCTTCTATTGGTATGCCGCCATATCAGGCCTTGTATAGTAGACCCTGTAGGACACCACTGTGTTGGGATAGGATTGAGGATAGAGTATCTATTGGACCTCAGTTGGTCAAGGATATGGAGCAGTAGGTGGTCTTGATTAGGCAGTGTCTTAGAGAGGCCTAGGATCAACAGAAGAAGTATGTAGATGCGAAGAGGGTTGACTATGAGTATATGGTTTGGGATAGGGTCTTCTTGAGAGTGCACCCGCTTAAGAGTCCAATCCATTTTGGAAAAGTCTCTAAGTTAGCACCTCACTTTGTTGGACCTTTTGAGATATTGGAGAGGATAGGACCAGTTGCCTACTACTTAGCTTTTCCATCCAGCCTGTCATGCATCTACGATGTGTTTCATATATTTGTGTTATGAAAATATATTTATGATGAGTCTCACATTATAGATTGGGATGCCTTGTAGGTGGAGTCAGATGGACAGATAGCCTTGGAGCCCATTTTCATTTTGGGCCAATGGACCTTGGCACTTTGAGGTAGAGAGTTGAACTAGGTTAGGGTCCAGTGGGATTGTTATGATGAGGTCATGACTTCATGGGAAGATGTGACACAGATGAGATTACAGTACCCATACTTTTTTAATGAACTCTAGGAGGAAGATCATGCCTAGGGGGGAAGGATGTGAGGCCTCACCCCAACACATCATAGCATCTTTTCTTATTCACATTTTGATACACTAATACACTTGTTGATTTATCCTGATAGAGACTCGAGATACCATATTTTGATGATAATTATTATGCTGTGTGGATTACCTTATGATGTGTATTAGAATCTAGTGTGTGTCAACATTTTGATTATGCATGTTTAGTAATGTGAATTGATGAGAAGATTGGATCATGGTTATATTTGATTACTTCATAGATGACATGTCATGATGATTATGTAATTATGATGTTTAAACATTATTGAATGAAAATTTGCAATTAGGATTGAATTCTACATATGGATTTATGGGTTAAATGATGAATTAGATATGTATATTTAATGTGATTTACTATCTTGAACTACTAATGCTTGATGCTTAGTGTGCAAGTAAGAGAACCATGAAAATTATTTGGAGAACCAAGGTTAAACATATGTGAACTGAGTAAGCCAAGGTTTAATCTGATATGGATTAAAATCCTCATTGTAATGTGAACTCATTGTAAAAGTGAATTTGCATGTGTGTTATTAGTTAACTTCATGTTGTCATTTAGGACATGACATTTTGTATGTAATGTGCAATCATTAGTGTCACTTGACACTTTTTATGTGCTCATCTTAATTCATCTTTGTTTCTAGCCACTTCTAGAGGCCAATAAGGGGTTCTAAGGGTCATTGTTGGCATTATTTAATACCTAAGTGATATGGGTATGGGTTAGGAAGGTTTTGAGCATGTCCATAATTCTCTAGTGACCTTGGTAACCCATTTTATGACCCATTTACCCTTAGCTACGAAATTGGATAAGTCTTGACCTCTACCCAACTTCACCTTTGCCTTTCAATCATGCATTTACCATGGAGGACAAAGAAAAGCAATAGGACCATAGGGTCAAGTCTACATTTATTGATGGTGGGTGGGTAGAAATTTGGAGGCCTTTTTAGAGGCCTTGGTAGAGTTAGTGGGTGTTCACCCACTCTCTACTTTTAGAGACTTTAGGGTTTTGGATGAAAAAAGGATAAGTGGATTAGCTCTTCTCAAATATCATTTGCCATCACACTTGTGAAGGTTGGTTACTCACTTCCATGGAGGTTTTCTTACTTGTTCAATATATTAGCTTGTATTCTTACTCTTTCATGCATTTGAATTTTATTCTTGTTGTGATATTCTGTGGTATGGGATGGGGATTTGATGTTGGATTCATGCTATTTCCTTTTTACTTTGCTTGAATGAGGGAGTGCAGTTCATGGGAGTGAGGCATTACCCACCCTTTGGGAAGGGAAGAAGTGGCCTTTGGGTGAAGGGGTTAGTTAGGCTCTCCATGTGGTGAGAGTCTCTTCTCTTGGAGAAGAGGGACAAATTCATGGTGTATGGGCACCTTGAAGACATTGGTATCCTTGCATCTTGAGGATGTAGATGAGAAAAGTATGTGTATGGAGATTTTGTTTATGTAGCCTTGAAGAGGCAATGAAATACTAGTGTTGAGAAATGTTGAATACCATGGCATTCTCCCCTTGAAAAAGCCCACCTTCACCCTCTTTCAATTAGCTTGTATGACTCATTTGTGTAGCCTTGGGAGGGATTAAATTGTTGTATATGCATATGTGTATTTTGTGAGCATTTTGTTTGTTGAAGCATGCCCGTTTAGCCTTGGTTCTCCAAGCTTGGGGGTGGTCTCATAGAGACCTAGGATGGGAGGTGAGAATCCCATGGTTCTCCCCCTTTTATTGTAGGTATTGATGCCAAGACTCATGTAGAAGAAGTTTTGAAGGAGCTCTCTCTTGGATGTGATTGTTGAGAAACACCATATGTTGTTGTTATATTGACCCTTGTAGTCATATTCTCCTCTTGTATCATATTGTAATGAGGTTTCATACTTTTGGCCATTGTGAAGTTGTAAGTGTTTTGTAATGAAGAAAGGTTGTTGTCTCAATTTTGAGTTCTCATTGAGTATCTTTACCAATTTGTATCATCTTGTTGTAAATATGAATACTTCTCCATCATAAAAATATGCATTGTATTTGAAGAGATAACTATTTTGAGAATGATGAACCTTACCTTCATATCTATTAGATCTTACTCCTTGAGATAATGGTGTTATTCTTATTGTGAAATGATATTCAAGTGGATAGAATAACAATGCAATAGTTCAATAACATCTAAAGTCTAGTCAATGAATGAACCTTGAAATCAATTGATGTTTGTCACCTCACTTTTCACCCCATACCTATGTTGTTAAAAGTGAAAGATCTTGAAGTCATAGTCATGTCTGGTTTGGTTAGTATCTAGGTCTAAGTCCTTCATAAGTAGGCTATCCTTGTCAGGTTTCCTTTTCTCTTGCCCTCTCATTTATAAGCCGGGTGGGTTGGTTCAAAGTGTTGTCATGTTGGGTAAGTGCTAGTTCCTAACCCGGCAAGGATGTCATGTTTTCATTAATGATCTCCTTAGATGAAGGATGATTGTGAAGCTGTGATCTCCAGGCATATACTGGGAATCTAATGAAAGTCTTCTCATATGACTGATGCAATAACAAGTCTAGCATTTGAAATTTAAGAGATTCACTCCATGGGGCAGTGTATACAATCCAGTTGATAAGACTTCTCTTGTCTTAATGCGTACACTGGTTATAAAAGTAGAGCTTGTAAGTGGAAGGCTTTGATTATAATAAAATTATACAAATTTAGAAAATCTCAAGGAACATGAGTAATCTGATATGGTTCTGAAGTGTGATCAAAAGACACATTAGATACAATGATGGTGCATTCAAAAAGATTGCAGTTCGAAGTCAAAACAATGAAGATAATGCAAGGTAGAAAATGGCACAGTGAATACTTCATGCGGATTTCACACCCTCTGCATACATTTTCTACCAAGAACATCCCTCTGCCAATAGTGCGGTCCACGTGTGCCAAAGACAAAGTGGTTGCATGATCGCATGAATTTAAAACATACCATGTGATCATATGACAAGGCAAAATGGAAGTTCGGGCAAGTGGGAGTGTGTTTTGCTGGGACCCACGAAGGCCAACAGTGCAAGTGTGACGATGAGATGGAATAGTTATTAAATATTGCACCATTCATAGAGCAGTCGCATGATCACATGAATTTAAAACAAACCATGCGATCATGCGACAATGGATCTCTGGGCATACATTCCTAAAGTCATCGTAAAAATGTAAAGGTGTGAGATCGTATGGTCGTAATAGTGTAAAGGCACTTAAGTAGAAAATTTAAGCACATGCAGATTAGTGGGCCCTGTTTCTCAGTGAGACCTATGTTATGACATCGGATCGATGGTTCAAATCACCCAAAGTTTTGATCCGATGATGGTCGGTATTGCGCAATGGAAAGATGCCTGAAAAATAACCAATGCAACATAGCGAGATCTTGACACCTATCATTTTCTCCTGCATAGCTCTGTGGGCCCGAGAGATTTCATCTGTGGTTGTCATGCCTTGTGCATTAGTTGTTTTCTTAACCCCTTTGCAACTCTTAATGAATATGTGGTTGCCGCTTTCCCTGAATGATGTCATATTATCTTGGCGGGAAAGCAGGATAAAGACACATAGCAATTCTGTGTGTGATGAGAAAAGACAAACCGGTTGACAACAGCAAGCGTTTCCAAGATCCTTCCACATGTCTAGGTGGGACCGAAGATGCTTAGAATTGACCAATCATAGAGCGGTCACATGATCACATAGATTAAAATATTGCTATGTGATCATGCGAAAATGGGTCCCACGCAGATAGAAAGGTCTGGCAGTTGGCAGGTGGATATCCAATGAAAAGGAAAAGGAAAGAGGAGTAGCCACATGATTGCATAGATTAAAATATTGCTATGCGATCATGTGAGATTGTGCCATGTGTCGTCAGCTACATTCCAGCGCACATCAAATGATAGAGTGGTTGCATGATCACATGAATTTAAAACATGCTATGCGATCATGCGACCATGGAAGATGTTGGTTTGATGGATAATGATAAAGTAGACAATGAGAGCCTTGAAACGAAGTGTCATAATTCTGATGTCTGTTCCTATTCCTATATCTATGATTGGCTTTCCAAATTCTTTTGTTAAAGATGTCCTTTCTCAGTGCCTAGTCTTTCCAAATTCTGGAAGTTGAAATACTTGGCATTCTCATGGAGGTTGTGTATTGAAACTCTATATTTACTATTGTAAAAGTAAATACAAAGGTTGGAAAAATTGTTGATGTATCAAACTTGATATTGCGGAGCCAGTAAAGAGTGTTTTATATCAATAATTTTATGTTCCATTAGTTAGTTAGCAGTGGTTTCTATGTTTCTTTCTTTTAAATATGAATTGCAGGAAGAAAGAAAGGATGTTTCATTCTTTTTGTTATGAGGATATGAATTAACCAGAGTAGGATGTGCTTTGGGAGATTCAGGGGAAGACTCATTGGAAGTTCTTAATCATTGCGGTTACATTGTTGTAGATTGGTTAAACACTGAGTGTATGGATTCATAGTATGTGTGAGTTCTACCACTTGGTTCATAGATTAGAAAGATCTCCTTGCCTGGATTAAGTTCTGTTTAGGCTTAATTCAATTTGCCTCTTCTGCTCTCGGGTTAAGAGCATACCCTATGTTAGTGTTAGGACCATAACATAATTCATTGCATATCATTCCATAAGGGAGTTGTACCTTCCAATTTAGAGAAAAGCAAGCAATCATAAAGCGGCTTTTCAACTGTTGTATTCAGATATTGTTCATAGTTTGGGCATTAAGAGTTATTATCATAAGAAATAAGAAAGGACAAATTTGTTTACTAACAAATTTTTGGTGACTCTGCTGGGGATACAAACAATCATTTGATCAGTAAACTACATTATCCTGGAGTGAATAAGATTCCTCAGGAGTACCAGAGAACAGGGTGGACAAGATCCTACATTTGATACATTAGCAGAGCTTGGATTTCCCATCCTAGAAGTTCCCAGAAAGAAAGGAGAAAGGAAAAGTCAGAGTAGGCCTTCTTCTCCTGTTAAAAATCAAAGCACTTCACAAAACACTTGTCAAGTGTTAACACTTCATGGTACCACTACTCCCCCAGTGGTTAATTTTCCACCATACTATGCTAGGATTGTCATGGCTACTCCATGGGCTGCTGTAGTAGGACCATTAGCACTAACAGCTTATCATCCACTCCTTGCTGGATCAAGAAAAAATTTCCCTAAGTTTTCAAGAGACGGGAAAGTCACCACTGATGAACATATTAAAGCCTTCTTTGCTGCTACTCATATTTTAGGGGTGGCACATGAAGACGTTGCTGTGAGATTATTTGTTGAGACTTTAACAGACAGTGCAATAGATTGGTTTTATCATCTGGATGATGGTTCTATCACCAATTGGAATGCGATGAGAACAACATTTGAAGATCATTTTAAGACAGCAGAAGATGAGCATCTTTTATTGACACAATTGACATCCATCAAAAAATAGCCTCAAACGAGCATGAGGGATTTTGTAGCTGCCTTCAATAAGATTGTTAGTAGAATCCCTATTGCAGATAGACCTACTGCTGGTAATCTTAAAACATTTTTCATAAGTGCAGTGCCTCCGGATATCAATTATGAGTTGAGAAAGGCATGTCCCATAGATTTAGCGGATGCACAAAAGAAAGCTATCAAATGTGAAGAAGATTTAATTTCAGCAGGAAAATGGAAAAGAGAGTTACAAAATAAAGGAAGTTCAAGTAGTACCTCATCATCTGATGAAATGATTCAAAAATTGTCCAATGAATTGATTGCTATGAAAAGGCAATTACCAGGATTCAATCAGCATAATTTTTAGTATATGCCTAGAAGAAACATGGACAATAGATTTCCGCAACTTACAGGCCCTCAACCTAGGTTGCAGATTGAAGCTGCACCAAAAAAAGGAAACATGTGCGTGTTTCATTTGACTACAGATCACACTAATGAGAATTACCTAGAAATTGCCCGTATGATGCAGTTATTGACCACCAATGAACTGGATATAGCAGCTCCTATTGTAGAAGAGGATACATACTCAACTGGCGACTCTAGAAATTTATTTGTGGAGTATGAATCTGATTCTGAATCTAAAGGCGAATGCTATGCTACTATAGATGGAAACTCATATACGGTGCTCACCAGGAATCAAAAATTAAAGAACCAGTCTTTCAGCAATCCTCATAAAAGTGATCCTAGTCCTGTGAGAATTAGTGCTGATACTGATCAGAAGGCGTCAAGCTCTCAGCCAGGTAAAGATAAATTATCTTTTGATGTTGTTCAATTCTGTGAAGAATCTAAAATTCAGATTTCTTTTCTGGATTATTTAAAATCGCATCCTTCAGAATTTAAAAGAATAGTAGAACAGTGTAAAGGAAATATTTTAGAATTAAATAATAGTGCTACTGTGGTAGAAGGGGATGAAACATTGACAGTTGATTTGTTTAAAGAAGAAGAATCTCTTGTGTTGGCAACGTAACTTGGACAAAAACCTCCTCCCTTCTATGTTTCACTCTATGTTAATGGATGCAAATTAAGTAATTGTATAATAGATTTAGGTGCATTAGATAATGGAATGCCTTATTCTGTAGCCAAAGCTTTGAATCTTAATCTCACTAAGGTGTATGGGAAATTTTATTCGATGGATGCCAAACAAGTTCCTTTAGTTGGCCAAATCAAGGATGCACAGGTAGCTTTGGCACATCATCCTGAGAAGAAACTTTTGATGACTATCCTAGTAGCTGACATTCCGGCAAGCTATGGGCTTCTCTTAATTAGAAGTTTTTGTAGAGACTTAGGAGGAGAAATAAAGCTAGATTGGTCTCATGTTGTCATACCAATTAGGAACAAGAAAATTAGATTGGAGCCTGAGGAAAAGGTGAAGTATACAGTCATGAAATCAGATGATCCTAAGGCTCAAATACTTTATCAAGAACTAGAATTTGGTAATTACATGTTGTTTACTGAAGAATCTCTAAATGGGAATAAGGATGAAGATGGTAATGAAAAGAAATTAGGTGAAGAAAAGGAATTATCAGACTTATGGGTTCTTGAATTTGATGGAAGTTGTTCTTCATCAGGATCAAGTGTAGGTGTTGTATTGATTCCTCCTCAAGGAGAACCTGAACCTATGGCATTCAAATTAGAGTTTGGAAATACCAATTATACCATTGAATATGAAGCCTTACTACTAGGATTAGCAGTAGCAAAAGAAAAAGGTGTTAAAGTGCTGAAAGCTAAAGGTGATGTAGAGCTTATAGTAAGGCAGGTTAGAGGACAATATTCAGTGAAGAATCACAGATTTAAAAACTACAGAAATAAAGTTTGGGATTAGATAGAAGGTCTGGATGCCTTTTATATTGAAGCAATACCAAGAGAGCTGAATACCAAAGCGGATTCATTGGCTATCTCTGCGTCTTTGTTGTTGCCTCATCCGGACTTTAAAAACAAGAAGTATCAGATTGAAGTTGTATATCGAGCTGTTGTCCTAGATAATATAGATTCATGGTAGGTGTTTGAGGATGACAAAAGCTTGCAATTATTTCTAGAAAATGGCAAAATCAGTTCTGAATATCAGCATGAAAAAGAGGAAGAAAGTTTTAACCATGAAAAGCAATTTGATGAGGTTCAAGTACCAGGTGATATCATTCCTCCTTATTTTGTATCTTTAGAGAAGTTGTTTAATAGGCATGATGCTTATGTAAAATAGAAAAGAGCTAGAAAAGGGCCTGATACTGGTGAATATGAAGGAGTAAATATTGGTGATGATAATAATCCCAAGATGATAAACATTGGTAAATGTTGTTCGCCTAAAGAAAAAGAAGCTGCCAAACTACTCTTTCTAGAATACAGAGATGTTTTCGCTTGGAGCTATGATGATTTGAAAAGCTATGGAGATGGAAAAATAAAACATCAAATTCCTTTGAAGCCTTATGCAGTGCCTTTTCGACAGAAGCAAATGAATTATAATCCTAAAGTTGCAGATGCTATATTCAAGGAGGTGGATAAAATGTTGAAAGCTTGGATTATCTATCCTATCCATCACTCCACATGGATAGCTAATATAGTGCCAGTGCAGAAGAAGAACGGAGAAATCAAAATTTGTGTTGATTTCCAGAATTTGAATCAGGCATCCCTTAAGGATAACTTTTCACTCCCCAATATGGATTACTTGCTGCAGACAGTGGTTGGATCAGAAATGATGTCCATGTTGGATGGATTCTCCGGTTACAATCAGGTCAAAGTTGAAGAAAAAGATCAGCATAAAATGGCATTTACTACACCTTGGGGTACATTTGCATACTGTCGAATGCCTTTTGGACTCATCAATGTCGGTGCCACCTTTCAGAGATGCATGAGTAAGTCATTTGTTGATTTAAAGGATAAAATCATAGTTATATATTTAGATGATCTTACTGTGTTTTCAAAGAAAAGAAAGGATCATATAGAAGATTTGAGAAAAGTATTGCAGAGATGTCAAGATGATGGGATTTCCCTCAATCCAAAAAAGTCTGTGTTCTGTGTAACAAAAGGAAAACTCCTTGGCCATATAGTCTCTCAAGAAGGAATCAGAATTGATCCAGAGTGTGTTGAAGCCATCAGAAGATTAAGTCTACCAGTAAATAAAATGGGAGTTAAATCATTCTTTGGCCATGTTAATTTCCTTAGGCATTTTGTACCAGACTTTGCTGAAAAAACTAAATGCATCATAGATATGATGAAAGGTGATTCAAATTTTAAATGGAGTGAAGAAGGTAAGCAGACTTTTCAAAATATTAAAAATGCCATTGCTCATGCTCCAGTATTATGTCATCTGAATTATAGCAGAGATTTTATTATTTATTGTTATGCATTCGAACATACTTTATCAGCTATACTTATGTAGAAAAATGATGAAGACATACAAGCTCCAATAGCTTTTATGAGTGTTCCTCTAAAATCATGAGTTAAAATATTCTCAAATTGAAAAACATGCATTTTCAGTGGTCAAGGCGTTGAAAAACTTTAGATTTTACATCTTGCATTCACGCTCTGTAGTTTATGTGCCGGATGTAGTAGGTAAAAGTGTGCTGACGCAGCAAGATGTGGGATGCAATACCAGAGGTTCATGGATAGAAAAAATTTAGGAGTATGATATAGAGATTCATTCTACCAAACTAATAAAGGGTAATGATTTGTGTAGAGCAATTGCAAAAGATAAAGCTGAAAAAGAACCGGAAGAATCTGAGGAAAAACAACTAGTCCTAGTTGTGGGTCTTTGGGACATATGGTTTGAAGACATTGCTTATTTTCTAACATATGGAAAGTGTCCAGAAGGCATGACGCCAAGACAGAGGAGAGATCTCAGATTGAAGGCAACTAAGTTTGTGATTTGGGATGGTAAGCTTTTTAAGAAGGCAATTGATGGCACTTTTCTTAGATGTGTAGATAAGCAGCAACAAGAGAAATTATTGAAGACTTTTCATGATGAGGCCTGTGGTGGGCACTTTTTATCTTCAGTGATAGCATTCAAAATATTGAGACAGTGTTATTACTGGCCCGGTATGTTCAGAGATGCATATGCATGGGTAGCCAAGTGTGAGAAATGCAAAATGTTCACTGGACATCCTCAACTAGTTGCTCTTCCATTGAAGCTTGTCATCATTGAAGAGCCTTTCCAGCAGTGGGGCCTTGATTTCATTGGGCCAATCAATCTAGTATCCAACGCTGGTCACCAGTATATAATAACTGCCACTAACTATTTCACCAAGTGGGTGGAAGCCAAGGCAATGAAGAAAACAACTTCTAAAGTGGTATGTGAATTCCTCAAAGAAAACATACTGGTTAGGTTTGGTGTTCCACTTAAGTTAGTAATGGACAACGTGGCCTATTTTTCTTCAGTTGAGATTACTAGTTTCTATTTTGAATATGGAATCACTGTTAGCCATTCATCAGATTATTTCCCACAAGGAAACGGTCAGGCCGAATCTAGTAACAAAAATCTGATCAATATTGTTAAGAAGTTAGTATCAGATAATCAGAAGAACTGGCATAAAAAGATTCATGAGGCATTGTGGGCAG
Organism: Chamaecyparis obtusa; assembly: GCA_027943335.1. Classification (NCBI taxonomy): domain Eukaryota; kingdom Viridiplantae; phylum Streptophyta; class Pinopsida; order Cupressales; family Cupressaceae; genus Chamaecyparis; species Chamaecyparis obtusa. The sequence continues at coordinate 66,389 of BSBK01012752.1, forward strand.
ATAGGGTAACACCAAAAAGAGCAATTGGTATATCACCTTTTGAGCTTGTTTATGGGACCGAAGAAAATCTTCCTTTACCTTTGGAGCTGGCCACAAATAAACTAAGAACAGTAATTGAAGATGACATTTACAAAGATGGTTTGGAAAAGAGGATCCTCTATCTGAGCAAGCTGGAAGAGGAAAGAGCAGAGATAGTTGATCATATCACTCAACATCAAATGTGAGTGAAGGAGATCTTTGATAGAAAAGCAAGGCCATGAAAATTCATGATTGGTGACAATGTGCTACTATGGGATAAACGCAGTGCTCCTAGAGGAATGCATAAGAAGTTTGACATCTTGTGGAAGGGGCCATTTGTGATTCATCAAGCATTGGAAAACAATTCTTTCAAGCTAGCTTATCATTATGGTGAGGTACTACCACTGACCTTCAATGGTCATGATTTGAAGCTTTATCAAATGGCAAATTGAAAATAGGTAACCCCTATATTGTACATAGTTGTGTTTGTTCTTTTGTGTTTCCTAGGTTAGCTGCTTTCCCTTGTTTCCTTTCCTTTGTTCTTGTTCCAGTTTTGTTGTGTTGCTGTCCTTTTTATTTATCCTTTGCGAAACCAAAGATACAGAATTCATTTCTTAAACATGGGAATGTTTAAGTCCCCAATTAGAGCCAGTTGTTGCCTCACTTTTCACCCCATACCTATGTTGTTAAAAGTGAAAGATCTTGAAGTCATAGTCATGTTTGGTCTGGTTAGTATCTAGGTCTAAGTCCTTCATAGGTAGGCTATCCTTGTCAGGTTTCCTTTTCTCTTTCCCTCTCATTTATAAGCCGAGTGGGTTGGTTCAAAGTGTTGTCATGTTGGGTAAGTGATAGTTCCTAACTTGGCAAGGATGCCATGTTTTCATTAATGATCTTCTCAGATGAAGGATGATTGTGAAGTTGTGATCTCCAGGCATATACTAGGAATCTGATGAAAGTCTTCTCATATGACTGATGCAATAACAAGTCTGGCATTTGAAATTTAAGAGATTCACTCCATGGGGCAGTGTATACAATCCAGTTGATAAGACTTCTCTTGTCTTAATGTGTACACTGGTTATAAAAGTAGAGCTTGTAAGTGGAAGGCTTTGATTATAATAAAATTCTACAAATTTAGAAGATCTCAAGGAACATGAGTAATCTGATATGGTTTCGAAGTGTGATCAGAAGACAGATTAGATACAATGATCGTGCATTAAAAAAGATTGCAGTTCGAAGTCAAAATAATGAAGATAATTCAAGGCAGAAAATGGCACATTGAATACTTCATGCGGATTTCACACCCTCTGCATACATTTTCCGCCAAGAACATCCCTCTACCAACAGTGCAGTCCACGTGTGCCAAAGACAAAGTGGTCACATGATCGCATGAATTTAAAACATACCATGCGATCATACGACAAGGTGAAATGGAAGCTCAGGCAAGTGGGAGTGTGTTTTGCTGGGACCCACAAAGGCCAACAGTGCAAGTGCGATGATGAGATGGAATAGTTATTAAATATTGTGCCATTCATAGAGTGGTCGCATGATCGCATGAATTTAAAACAAACCATGCGATCATGCGACAATGGATCTCCGGGCATACGTTCCTAAAGTCATCGTAAAAATGTAAAGGCATGAGATTGTATGGTCGTAACAGCGTAAAGGCACTTAAGTTGAAAATTTAAGCACATGTAGATTAGTGGGCCCTTTTTCTCAGCGAGACCTGAGTTATGACATCGGATCGATGGTTCAAATCACCTAAAGTTTCGATCTGACGATGGTCGATATTGCGCAATGGAAAGATGCCTGAAAAATAACCAATGTGACATAGCGAGATCTTGACACCTGTCATTTTCTCCTGCATAGCTCTGTGGGCCCGATAGATTTCATCTACGGTTGTCATGCCTTGTGCATTATTTTTTTGCTTAACCCCTTTGCAACTCTTAATGAATCTGTGGTTGCCACTTTCCCTGAATGATGTCATATTACCTTGGCGGGAAAGCGGGATAAAGACAGGTAGCAATTCTGTGTCCGATGAGAAAAGACAAAACGGTTGATAACAACAAGCGTTTCCAAGATCCTTCCACATGTCCAGGTGGGACCAAAGATGCTTAGAATTGACCAATCATAGAGCGGTCACATGATCGCATAGATTAAAATATTGCTATGGGATCATACGACAATGGGTCCTACGCAGATAGAAAGGTCTGGCGGTTGGCAAGTGGATATCCAATGAAAAGGTGAAGGAAAGAGGAGTAGCCGCATGATCGCATAGATTAAAATATTGCTATGCGATCATGCGAGATTGTGCCATGTGTCATCAGCTACAGTCCAACACACATCAAATGATAGAGCGGTCGCATAATCACATGAATTTAAAACATGCTATGTGATCATGTGACCATGGAAACTCAGGCCGGTGAATGCGATCATGCGGGATTGAAGCCACGTGGTGGTGGGTCTGAAAGCTTTTTGTACGCGGTTAGAATATTCCTGGTTCCAAATCCATGGTCCCCGCTTTGCCGTTATGGGAAGGAAGATGCTTTGCGGCTTAGCGAGAGGTGGACACGTAGCCTGTGGGTCTGAAAGAGTGGTAGATACTTAATCGATAGCTCCCCGCTTTGTTTCTATGGTGTGGGAGATTCTATGCAATCATGTGGGATCATGCCACGTGTACTTGCTCACTCAGTTAGTGTCTTATGCGATGCGGTGAGAGTCAAGTGTTTAATGAAGCACGTGCTCTAAGTTGAGGAACTCGCATACATAAAATTGATAGTTGGAAACATAGCGAGGCCGAATGAAGTGTAGCTCAATGCCATGAAACGTGTTCATCAGTATTTGAATTTTAAAATGAACTGCAGAATTTAAGTTTTAATGGAAGATGTTGGTTTGATGGATAATGATAAAGTAGACAATGAGAGCCTTGAAACGAAGTGTCATAATTCTAATGTCTGTTCCTATTCCTATATCTATGATTGGCTTTCCAAATTCTTTTGTTCAAGATGTCCTTTCTCGGTGCCTAGTCTTTCCAAATTCTGGAAGTTGAAATACTTGGCATTCTCATGGAGGTTGTGTATTGAAACTCTATATATACTGTTGTAAAAGTAAATACAAAGGTCAGAAAAATTGTTGATGTATCAGACTTGATATTGCGGAGCCAGTAAAGAGTGTTTTATATCAATAATTTTCTATTTCATTAGTTAGTTAGCAGTGGTTTCTATGTTTCTTTCTTTTAAATCCGAATTGCAGGAAGAAAGAAAGGATGTTTCATTCTTTTTGTTATGAGGATATGAATTAACCAGAGTAGGATGTGCTTTGGGAGATTCGGGGGAAGACTCATTGGAAGTTCTTAATCATTGTAGTTACATTGATGTAGATTGGTTAAACACTGAGTGTATGGATTCATAGTATGTGTGAGTTCTACAACTTGGTTCATAGATTAGAAAGATCTCCTTGCCTGGATTAAGTTCTGTTTAGGCTTAATTCAGTTTGCCTCTTCTGCTCTCAGGTTAAGAACATACCCTGTGTTAGTGTTAGGAACAAAACATAATTCATTGCATATCATTCCATAAGGGAGCTGTACCTTCCAATTCAGAGAAAAGCCAGCAATCATAAAGCGGCTTTTCAACTGTTGTATTCAGATATTGTTCATAGTTTGGGCATTAAGAGTTATTATCATAAGAAATAAGAAAGGACAAATCTATTTACTAACAATGTTGATTGTGATGATTTAAGTTCAATATAATCAATCCTCTCCTTAAATAATTACCATTGCAAAATGAGCACCACCTTACTTGAAAATCAACAATTCAACCTTATTCTTCCTTTTAAAACAAACATGATAAACAATGTGCAATTAAACTAAATGATACCTTAATATAGCATTCATATCTATCATAATGCAATACACTAAAGGAGTTATCAAATTCATGATTTTTGATCTCTCTTATCAAATAAGAAATTGGAAGGAAAACTCATGTATTAAAATAACCTTCTCCAGAATTTTTATTTAGAGCAATTTAGCTCTCTGAAAATTGTATGGAGAAGGAAAATATTCTCTTACCACAGAAAATATTCCCTTCCCTTTTTGTTTAGACTCCCTAATTAAGGTTAGTAGCCTAAACTACCCCTTCACCATGCTTACGCCACTAACCCATGTGTTTTTTAATAAAATAAACCTAAAGTTCTTTAATGCTTTCCGTGACTCTTCCCACTTGATTTTGTGGGCCCCACAACATGTCCAATCCCTTCCTTACGCAGGTCCTAGTGGGCTGACATGGCATTAATGAGAGGCAAAGACAAACAAGCCTTTTCCACATAGCATAGTACTTGTTCTGACATGTCATAGCTTATACCCTTGCAATCAAAGTCTTCCCTCTTGTACGTTGGTTCTAAGCATTATATTGTCAAGTTATTATTTCAAACTTGTTTCAATTCCCTTCCCTTTCCTTGCGTGAGTTTTCAAGGAGCATGGGATAGAGTGTATGGTGGTGGGCCCAACCTGTCATAAGTTGTTCCCCCTAAGAACTTTTCCCCTTCATTCATTCCTTGCGTAAATCTTGCGTAAATCTAGGAGCATATGCTCTAGCTCCTTGTGTGAGGTGTTAGGTGGACCCCACCTTAGGTTGCTATGAATGTTGACTTCCTTGGGAATTCCTCCTTTATCTCACATAGGTCTAGGCATTATTAGATTTCTCTAATACATTTGAGACCATTGCTAAGGGATTTAATTTGGTCATGTCACCCCCACTTGGCAAGTGGCCTTGGGAATAGGGGTGATTTGGTAGGTTGCTAGATAGCTATGTAAGGAGTTGATGTGGGGTAGATAGGTTGGGCAATAGGATAGGAACTTAGACATATTTTGTTATTTTAATTATATCTTATTTTTGGTAAAACTTCTAGTAACGAAATTATTTATGTATTAATAGTGACTGTTAGTTTAGGAGATGGATTAATCATGAGTAAGAATTTATCTAAATAAAATGAATTATCTAGTTATAAATTGTAATGTTAATATTGATTTAGGAGATTTTACTTTATTATGGTTAGGATGCCTTGGTATAGTTTTAATGTATAACTAGATATGTATAGATATGTATATATGTATATACATATATACACATATATACACATATATACATATATACATATATGTATATATGTATATACACATATACATATATACATATATACACACACACATATATATGTATATATGTATATATATGTGTGTGTATACATATATACACACACACACATATATATATATATACATATATATGTATATATACATATACATACATATATATACATATATACATACATATATATACATACACACACACACATATATATATATATACATACACATACACACATATATATATATAGATACACACACATACATATATATACATAGATATATATACATAAATATATATATACACACATATATCTATATATATGCACATACATACATACATACATACATACATACATATATATATATATATATATATATATGTATGTATGTATGTATGTATGTATGTATGTATGTATATATATATATATGTATGTATATATATACATACATACATATATATATATATATATATATATATATATATATATATATATATATATATATATATATATATATATATATATATATATATATCTATGTATGTATGTATGTATATATATACGCATACGCGCGCGCGCACACACACACATACGAATGGTGAAAGTAAAAGCCTTAAGCCAAATATTAATAGTTAAATCAAAACCCCTAAATATTGAAGGTGAGATCCGTAATCCCAATATTAATAGTAATGCTTCAAATGATTTTCTTTAAAATCATAACCCACTATAAAAAAATTATTGAAGCTAGGATAGACAAGTAGGATTCCTTGAATCATGTACATGTGTTTATGAAAACAATGTATTGGTAATAAACACAAAATCTCTACAAACTTTTTAGAAGAAGCTAAAAACATAATGGAACTGTTTAGGTGTGAACTAAATACTAATTAATCTAACAATATAAACTATATGAGATGAGTTCATTAATTAACCATTTCGACACTAACACTCAAAATACAAGAGAAAGAGGGACTTCCAAACATAACTCTCAATATAACCTAAGTTAGATTAGAAAAATCCATGAAGATGAAGATTCCAATGCTATAGCTAAATGATATCAATGAAGTATGCAACCAAGTCCTCTTTCTTGCGATGTAGGATTTGACTAAAGATGTGTAAATACAAATGTGAAATCAAACCAATTGATATAATGGGAAAAGTAAGATAGATATAGATGCTAAGTGTATGCAATCAGTCCAATTAAAATATGAAAATAGGTCACGACTAAGAAATGAAATGAATGATAGAGTACTCACCTTGAAATGTGTCTAGAGGAATGTGCCTTTTTTCTCCAAAAACTGTAGACCTGAATCTATGACAGAACTTAGGAGGGTGAATTTTTTATCACAAAAGAAAACCCATAAAATGTTATTTTTCTCAGACTTCCAGGAATAGGTTGACCTTGTGCAACATGTTCTAAATGGTTTTCTACAAAGTCACCATATTCTCGGTACACTGTAGAAAATTTAACCTAACTTCTTTAGAAATGTCTCAACAAGTAGTTTTCCAGATCTATGGTTGTAATTGTGATATCCTTCTCTTGCACATAGAAAAGCTTGTATTTGGGTTTGGATGGATGAGGGGTTGTTTTGGTCAAGCCCTAGATTGAGGAATTAACCTTTAAATTAAAATATAAATATGTAAAGGAGACTAGACAAATGTAAGTATTCACATTTCTTGTAGAAACCCATGTCAATAAGGATTTTGTAATGCTTGTATGTTGTAGATGTTGAATTTATAATCAAGGAAGTAGGAAATATCCACAAATGCAATAGATCTACCAAAACAAAATCATGGATCCATGGATGTAAATGTGCATCAATGAAGAAGATGATGAATTCCATTAATGTAGATCTCCTCCCATGATGGCCAACATAATGCTAGATCTTGAAGAGGAAATGTTCACAAAGAATCTTTGAATCTTGAATGCTTGATGAATTCTTGAATGCTTGAACTTTCTCATGAGATTTCTAGATCTCTAATGGATATTATGGATATAAATTAATGTTCCTAGATGTTAAAATGAGGAGCATAGGCTTTCTTTTATTCTAGTTTTTGGGCAAGAAAAAAAGCAAGCTGATAGGGTCACTAAATTTTTCAATTTATTTCCCTGAGAGAACACTAGCCTTGGGATTTAAAATCCCCAGGGAATAGGTTAACATGGTCAGTCTATTTTGGAATAGGTCAGATTTGTTCTAGGGTTATCCTATAGGGAGCTAGTCCTGAGATCTTAGATATTGAATAGTTGAAAGTGGAAGATATGGGACAAAATAGGAGAAAAGGGGGATCGAGCATGAATCAATCCATGGTTCATAAATTAATTAGAGGATAGGAGATAAATGCTCTTAAATAATGAGTGTTTCTATTTTAAGATGGTATATTTAGCCCCCACTTTAGTGGGAGTATGAGTTGGCTCAAAGTAACGATATTATTGATCAAAGAGAAAGAGTTGATCTCATCATGACTAAGGACACAAAAAAACCATCAATCCCCTAATAGACTCGAGTCTTAATGATATCAAGAGAATAATCAAGAGATATGTAACTAAAAAGAAAGTGTAGCCAACTTGCCCAATAATGTTTGTGTTCCTTATTGTCAACAACATAGAAAAAGAAAAGGGGGGGGAGGGGTGCAACAAGGGATGGTGTTAAATGGTCTAGCAAGTGTGTGTAGCATACTAGTCAAACCATTAAAGATGAATTGAATGTTCTAAAAAGTATGTGGCATGATAGTCAAATCATCAAAAAGGATTCATCCTCAAGGGAAATCTATGTCCCAAGAGGAAGAATCGAAAGATGACCCATGCATAAGGATGTGTGTGTACTTAATGGATCGAAAAGATGACCAGGCTTCCTAAACTATCAATAGTCCAAGGAAGGATAAAATAATGATCAAGCCTCCTAGACTATTAGTAATCCAAAGAGGGACAAAAAATAAAGGATCAAGCCTCATGAACTATCAATAGTCCAAAGATAGTTCCAAAAGAACAAAGACCAAGCCCCCATAAACTGTCAGTAGTTCAATAGAGGAAACCAAACTGTCAATGTGTGCATGTGCAAAAGTGAGCACAGTGTATGCCCCACCATTAAAGTGATTTCCATCACCTTGATGAGAGAGGTAGCTTTAATAGAATCATACATGCCTCCATGAAGAATGTTTCAACTATGAAATGCTGCAAAGAGAGAATACTTCAAGAGAAAGAAACACATTACAAAAGAGAGAACACGAAGGGATCCACTAACTTTGGGGTCAATGTGATCATATGATAATATGTAATATTATATCAAGTATGAAATGTCATTATTCCCCAAAGGAAGTAAAACTACAACACAATGGAGGGAAATACACATAAGAAATACAAAGAAGAGTATTTTTGGATTGGCAACACATAGACCAAAAAGAATTGGTGCTACTATGTTGCTACCATCCAAGTAGACTACACAAGGGCACATATATGAGCAATAGCACATAGACAACATAAAATGTAACAAAAAATAGAAAAGATGAGGTACAAATCGTAGAAGATGCATGACAAGTTTAATTCGGGTATGTGCAGGATCATGGTATGCCAAACTAGGCCCTTAAGTGGCAATGAAAATTTAGAAAATCAGGTTTAGGCAAGTTGACATAAAAATTTGAACAAGTTATATATATTATATAAAAAATATGTAAGAAGAGAATCTATAGAAAATTGAATTTAGTTTCTAAGATACTAGGCCTTTTTTTTAAAAAAAAAATTCTATATGTTGAAAATTTAAAATTTCAATGTAGTAGTATGAAAATTTTAGGAAAAAAATAAAAAGAAGGTGTATGTCTGACCACCTTAAAGACAATCAAATGATAGTTTTTTTTACAAGATTATAGATATAAGTAGAAGAATCATGTTCAGATGTGACACATTTTTTTGTAATTTTTTCCCAGTTAAATAATTAATTATGATTTTTCAGCTACAACTTTTCTATAATACAAAAACTCTCGTGTCTGACCACATTAACCTAGTCTAAACTTTATCAAATTGAATTTTTTTTTAATTTTTCTTGTATTAGTAAAATCATAGAATGTGACACATGTTTTGGATTTCAAAAATTTTATACAGTTTGAAAGTTATAGCTATTTTTCAATAAGTCTATCAATTAGGACTAGAAAGATAACAAGTAGGTGTATGTCTAACCACATTAAACAAAATTTAATGATAATATATTTTTATCATCTTAAAATGGAATCACTTCCATCTTGATATATTTAGCACCCTCTTTTAGTACATTTATCATGATAGACTTGCATTTAGATTGCATTCTACACTTGATTTCTTCATTCTAGGTGAAATTAGGGTTAGGATCCCTAGGATTCTCCTTAATTTCCCTCTTCCATGGCTCTATTTTCTAGGTAGGATTTATAAATAGATCCTCCTAGAATTCATCATGATCATCAAATGATTTTGTGCCTCTCCTTGGCACTTCATCCCATTCTGACATCATTTCTAGATCTTCGGGCATCCTTAGGACCTTATATTTCAAATTCTAACAGGATCTAGAGCCCTAGGTCAAGGAAGAGGTCATCCTTGACCTTGGTTAGAGATGAGGTCATCTTTGACCTCCTTCAGGATTTGGTTCCCCTTTTCAAATTTGGTCCCAACAAGCCTCAAAATCTATGTCAGGCCTTCAAATCTGAGTGCGAGAAGGTTTTAATTCAAAATTAATTTAATTATTTTCCCTCCTTAGTTGGTTATTGTGATTAGATCATAATTAGAGGTGAAATTTAAATTATGGGTCCTCGCATTTCTCTAGGAGCCTCACCTTGAAACGTCTATATAAAGACTCTCATTTGCATTCATTTTCACCAAGTGATTTCACACAACAAGACCAAACAATTGCATGACCAAGTATCCATCAAGTGGAGACAACACAAGTTCAAGCAAGCAAGAGATGGTGAAGTGAAGATGAAATATTGAAAGAGTATGATATAGAAGATCAATCCATTGTTGATATCAAGCATTTTTATGAGCACACCGTTGTGAACATCTATTTAGAGCAAGAGAGATCCTTTCTTCCTTGATCCACCATTGCCAACATTCAAGCATTCAAAGATACAATCATGGGGTATAAATTATGGATTATGAGGTTGGTAGGAGTACTTTAGCCTTGGGGGCTTGGTATGCTTTCCTATCTCATTCAAATCTATGTATTGTTTCCTCATACATATTCATGCTAGGGTTTTAATCTAGAGGATTAGATCTTGATCTTGGCAATATACTTTCAATACACACACATATTATATTTCAATTGACTATTCATGGAGGTGGAGATCACCAAAACATGGGTTTGACTAAGGTAAAACCCCATATAGCCACCCCAAAACACCATTTTTCAGATATCTATAGTCGTTGTTTCAAGAATTGGAGGATGGATTTGAGTACCCTTTTCGGTGAACTTCTAAGATCTGCAAACAAAGTCAAAGTCAACCTTCAAAATCTCAAGATATTCTTTGACCTTTATTAGGGTCAAAGACTACCTACTGCCAGAAAGACAAAAGTTTTCTTGGTTTTCTCTATTACAATTTTTTGGTCCCGGATCAGATCTCATGGCAAAATCTTCCGAAACTCCGCAGAGGCTGCAAAAAAAGGTATTTCTAAATCTGTTCCATAATGAGGTATGTATCTTATCCTAATTAATTTTCAAATTTACTTATGCAATTCCAATTCAAAATATATACAAATGAATAGTGGTGAATGATAGGTACATTATTAAGGTTCCATTTTACCATTGTTCATTTTGGTGAACCCGTTTACGATAACTCTTTCTTTTTGGTGTTAGATTTAAATCTTTCATGCTTATAACATTATATTTCTTGCATTTATATCTTTCTTACATTTATATTTCAAAAATACAAAAAAATTGGAAAATCTCTTAAAAAATACAAAAATATTTCCATTTTCATGCTTTTTTGTATTCAACATGTATGATTCTTGTTTTGAGTACTTTGATGAGGCTTTTATTGTACAAGAGGATAGATTAACTAATGAGGTACATGGTAGTGAGGATGAGAATGGTTCAGATATGATCTCCATGGATGCTATTCCTATTTCACTCTCCTTCACAACCTCCCCAATTGATCTTTACTACAGGGTGTGTGCATGGTTATCTTCATGTCCCACTATTTTCAACATTGATAAACCTAAAATGATATATCCTACACCTTTGATGATGGTTAAAGGATGTCCTCATATAAAAATTAAGGGTCAACCTAGAGATCCTTTGGATTTCTTTGATAACACTGATTTCATCTCACATGCTTATTGCACATGGAATAACCCTCAGCCTACTGTTCTGGTTTCTTTACCACCTTCTCAACCTATGCTTCCTCAAGCACCTAGGGTTCCATCTACCTTTAAGGAGTATAACTTAGTTGACCAATTATGTGCTACTCCTGCTAAAATATCTTTATGGGAATTACTTCAAACTTCCCTGACATATCATGAGGCATTGCAAAAAGCTTTATCTACTCTTCCTTCTTCACCTCCTAATCAAGAGAACATTCATTCTATTCTAGATTGTATGCATACTATGCCTTATGTACCTCCTATTGTGTTTTTTGATAATGATTTACCTTCTCTAGAGGTGCAGAATCAATATGATGCTCTTATGGCTGTTGTCTCTATTAATTAGAGTATCATTTGAAGAACATTAATTGATAATGGATCTGGGCTTAATGTTTGTAGCATGGATATGCTCAAGGCAATTAAGGTTGATCTTACTACTATTCAACTTGATAATGTTCCTATATGTCGATTTGACAATATTTCAAAGAGAACTTTGGGCATTATTACTTTACATGTTAAAGCTGGTCCAGTTATTCTAAATACTCCTATTCATGTTATGCATGGACCTCTTAATTATAACCTTCTTTTAGGAAGACCATGGTTACATACTATGCATGTAGTTCCTTCTACTCTTCATCGCAAGGTTAGGTTCATCTATAGCAACTTAATGTATACATTACATGAGGATGATGCGCCAAATCCTTTCTTAAATGCAGAATATGCCAAAATCTCTGAGCCTCTTCAACCTAGTAAAGAGATTGAAAAACAACCAGAGGTACAACAATCTAAGATAAAACAACCTAAGATTCAACAACAGGAAGCTCCATCTTCTTCTTTGACTTAGGATGATTGGGGGACATTGGATTTTAATCCTACTTTTATTGGAGAATACAAAGTCTTTGATTTGGAATTCATGAAGCAACAAAATAAATTTGAGAAAAAAAAAATTGTTCCTTCTCCGCTTTCAGTGGAACTAAAAAGTAATTTTTTTGCCACTTTGATTAATGAAACAATTGAAACTATAAAGCCTGATTGTTATGATATTGTGACATATGCCACTCCTTGGACTCCTTCTAATATGACTGATCGATATGGTCTTGGTTATCATTTTCTTAAGAAATCAAGATTTAATGGGAAAGGATGTGGTAAATATGAACAAGGTATACAAGTACCTATGGATAATGAATTTTATGATCATACATATGGATTAGGATTTAATCATTATAGAAAACCATCAAATTTTCCTCTTAATGTTAATCATATTTGCAGTGGATAGTTGAAATTGGTTAACCCACTGCTTATTGACCTTAATCAAGAACCTTCTTTTGATATTTTTCCTGAAGGTGAAGTCTTAATTGAATTTTTAGGGATTTATGAAGATTTACCTAAGTTTCATCACAAATAAGGAAAACCTTATTGTTTAAATACCAATGCTTATTTTTGAGAACATGATAAATAGGATACTCTCCCTTTACCGATGGATCCTTCGATAAGAAGTGATTTGTTAATAATTGAAACTATTGATATTCAAATGGACAAAAACAACTTTGAAAGGATGATAAAAATTGGGAAATGTTTGAATTAGGATGAATGTGATCACTTGGTTTCCCTTTTGCTTGAATTTAAAGATATCTTTGCTTGGACATATTCAGATATGCTAGGTATAGATTCTAAGATTGTTACTCGTAACATTGTTTTAAAACCAAATATGAAATCTATGAAACAAAATTTTTGAAAGATGAGTCCATGAATTGCTTTATTAGTCAAAGGTGAAATTGAGAAATTATTGGATTCTGGATTTATCTGTTCTATTGATTACTCAAATTAGATTTCAAACATTGTCCCTATTTTAAAAGGAGAAAATAAGATAAGGATGTGTACTCATTTTAGAGATTTAAATAAGGCATCCTTGAAAGATGATTTCTCATTACCTAACATTGATATGATTGTGGATTCAATAGTGGGTCATGCCTTGTTATCTTTTATGAATGGTTTTTCAAGTTATAATAAAATCTTTATCCCTCCTAAAGATCAATTTAAGACTACATTTATAACACATTGGGGAACCTTTTGTTGGGTCATGGTGCCTTTTGGCTAAAAAATCTAGGAGAAACTTATCAACAAGCTATGACTTTGATTTTTCATGATTACATTCATAAGATCCTTGAAGATTATGTGGATGATAACTTAGCAAAATCCATACAAAGAGAAGATCATGTCACTATTTTACAATAGATATTTGAAAGGATTAGAAATTACAACATGAGATTGAATCCTAAGAAATGTATCTTTGTTGTTGACTCTAGTAAATTGTTAGGATTTATAATCTCTAAGTGAGGCATAGAAGTAGATACTAAAAATATTGAAGCTATTGTTAATATGCCTCCTCCTAAGAATATTTCTTAGTTACGGAGTTTACAAGGAAATATACAAGCTATCCATCGCTTTATTTCTATTTAGCAGATCGAACTATCCCTTTTACTTCCTTTCTTAGAAAGGATACCACTTTCTCTTGGAATGATGAGTGTAAACAAGTTTTTGAGCAATTTAAGGAGTATCTTGTAAATCCTCCTATCTTGCAGCCTGCTAATTTTGTTAAACCATTCCATTTATACACTTTAGTGACTCTGCGGGCCATGAGTGCATTGTTAGCTCAAAATGATGATGATGGTAAGGAAAGACCTGTGTATTACATTAGTTAGACTTTACTTGATTATGAAACAAGATATACAAATTTGGAAAGACAATGTCTAGTTGTAGTTTATGCATGTCAGAATCTCAAGAATTATCTTATAAATGTTGAAGTTAATGTGATTGTTAAATTTGATCCTTTGAAACATCTTTTCTCACAAATTGATCTCTCTGGCTAGTTCACAAAGTGGGTGATGTTTCTTACAGATTTTGATCTTAATTTTATTTATCATAAGTCTATTAAGGGACAAGAATTAATAGATTACTTAGCTGAAGCTCCTTGTCCTCATCCTGATACATATTGTACTTCAATAGAATTCCCTGATGATAATATTTTAGTTATTCAATAGGATGATATTTGGGAACTATATTTTGATGGGTCTAAGTGTAAGATAGGTTCTGGTGTGGGTATTATTTTGATTCCCCATACGAAAAAAACCTATCCCTTTATTGTACAAATTAGCCTTTCCTTGTACTAATAACATTGCAAAGTATGAATCTCTTATAGCTGGACTACGAGTAGCTTCATCCCTTAATATCAAACATTTACAAATATATGGAGATTTGCAATTGATTTTTGAACATATTAAAGGAGGATATCAAACTAAGAATGCTAAAATGACATAATACAGAGATTTAGCTCTAAATGTGCTTTCACAATTCTCCTCTTATATGATTCAGACTTTACCTAGGAAGGATAATCGGCATGCAGATGTCATGCCAAGCATAGCTTCTTTGGTTTGTCTCAAGAATAATGCTTAAAACTTTCAATTTACTATACAAACTCTTAAAATCCCTGAATTTCTGGCAAGATTGCCTCTGATTCTTTCAATTTGCATTCGGATGAATGGTATTCACATATTTTTCATTTTTTGAATGATCCTGGATCAGAAACAAGGAACATGCATAATCATATTTGGAAGCTTGTAGTGTGTTACATCATTTTAGGAGATATGCTTTACAAATTCTCTTATGAAGGATTTTTATTAAAATATCACAATAGAACTAAAATTCCTGTAGCGTTGGCAGAAGCACATTCTAGTTCTTGTGGGGGACATTTTGGTGGAAAATCCTTGGTTAATAAATTTCTTAGAATGGGATATTATTGGCAAACAATGGAAAAATATTCTTTCATGTTTGTTAAGAAATGTCCTCAATGTCAACAACATAGTAATTTGATTCATGCTCCTACTCGTGAGCTTCGTAATCAAGTTTCTCCATGGCTTTTTAGTGTTTGGGGTTTTGACCTTATTGGAAAAATCTCACTGGCTTCTTCTCAAGGACATACTTACATTCTCACTGCTATGGATTACTTCACGAAGTGGGTCAAAGATGTCCCTCTTCATTCAACAATGGTGGATGTTATTTGTGATTTCATCCTTAATAATATCATAATAGGATGTGGTATTCTTTCAATGATAATTTTAGATAATGGAACCTCTTTTAAAAATAAAGAAGTCATGAAATTCTTGGAGAAATATAGGATTCAACATAGATTTTCAACTCCTTATTATCCTCAATATAATGGACAAGCTAAAGCATCAAGTAAAATTATTGAACAAATTTTGATAAAAATAGTTAGTAAGCATGTGAAAGATTGGCATACTCAACTGAGTTATGCTTTATGGGCTTATAGGACCAGTGTTCGTACTACCATGGGTACTTCTCCTTACAACCTTGTCTATGGTAATGATACTATTATGCCTTTGGAACTAGAAATACCTTCTCTACATGTTTCATTTCATGGGATAATTGATAAAGATACTTTTTGTGAACAACGCTTACAAGAGTTGGAAATTTTGGATGAACAGTGAATACATGCATTAGAACATATAAAAGCTTATCATAAATCTCTTCAAAAACAATACAATCATAAGGTAATTGAATGAACATTTGCGATTGGTGATTTAGTCCTTTATGAGAATCAACGAAATGTAATTTCTTTACCAGGCGAAAAAGGAAAATTTAGCCCTAATTGGCTTGGACCTTTTGTTGTTATTGAAGACTTTGGTTCAGGTGCTTATAAACTTGCTAATATGGATGATGTTTCTTTTAAGGAACCCATTAATATTATGCATCTCAAATGTTATTATTCTTAAATTCATTCATTATTTCCTTGTGCATTTGTGTATTCCTTATAAAGTTTGTTTTGTGTGTTATGTAGTTTTAGCAAAATTACATATTGAATATATTTATGCACATTCTTTCTTTCTATTAAGTTTTATATTGATGAAAACATAGTAATCAAACATAGAACTAATCAGTAGAGAAATTTTTTCATTCATCAAAGGAGTTTTTCAAGTTCTGATACATATTTTGTTAATGGCCCTATATATCACTATGTCTATCACTATGCTCTAATGGCCGATGGCCTCCAGATCTCTCTATCCTATGATAGGAAGATGAAGATTTGTGTGTTCATGTGTGGATCCTCACTATGCTCATACCCTATGGACACTCTCGGGCACTCTATAGGTTAGCTATCAGCTTCTCCTCCCTTTCTCTGCACAATCTCATCTCTCACTGCGTGCATGTAAAGATATCGACATGCCTTCTAGGATCTCTGCGACCAATGGAAGAATCTCACTCGTGGACTGGTAGTTAGTAGGATATAATTATGTTCTTGAGAATCTTAGATACAAAGATCCTCCACTCTACTACGCTAGTTGTAGAATGAAAACATTTATCATTTTAGTATCTTTTTATCTCAAATCAAATCGCTTATTCAATCAAATTTCATATTTCATACCTGGGTCTCCCTCCTTGACATCACTAATGTGTCTAGATGGTGGGGGCATGGACTAACTACTCTCTCCACACTCACCATGGTCTCTATGGTGGTGTCTCTATGTGGGGTTGTGGGGGCCATCGTGATCACAAAGGTGATGTGTGATTAATGGGTATATTTGCACTAGTATTACCAGTTGGGGGTATGTCCTCCGCTCTCTCCTCTACTCTCTCTTCTCTCTCCTCCTCCATGGGAACTCCCTCAGAGATGTGATCCTCCTCTATGGTACCACTATCCCAGTGTGTCCTCTATGTAAAACCTGGATCACCGATAATCCTCAAGAAAGATAGGACGGATCCCCTGTAGACTCCAGTACCTAATGTAATCTCAGCTCATGCTTGAATAGGTCACATCTAATAGTACCTTTATGTCCTCTATCTCATCTGCATCACTATCCTCTATGTCTGCTATTGATGGTCTATGCATGGTACCAGGTCTCTGATAGTACCTCATCAGATGTACATAGCGAGGTACTACTATAGGGATTCCTTATAATAGGCTGAATCACCTCATCACCTGATCATAATAGTATATCATCATTGTATGATTCTAATGACCCTCTAGCATCTTCCACCACTATGAATATCTCATCTAGAATTTTTTATCAGGCCACTCTGTCATCTGGCAGTAGGGTCTCCATATCACATCGGTGCTCAAAATGTGGTCTCAATGTACTCTCCAATAGAGCATATCTCCAAACTGCAAAACATCTCTCAAGGGATATGAAAAGACTCTCGGTGTACTCACATCTACCATCATTGGAACTCCTTGTGGATGTGTACATGTGAAATGCTCAAACAACCAAATCTGCAAGAGCATGAATATTGATAGACTCTCACTAGTTGACCTAGCTCATGGTATAGCTGGGATAACATGTTACAACCCCATGAGAATATGGTCCTCTCTCTTTGCATCTTCTATATGAGATGTGTAAGAGGTGTACAAAATATAGTACCCTTTTTGTTGGGTAACACAACCAAGGATACTATGAAAAGCATCACCCTCCATACTAAAGGTGTAGGGCCTAACAGTGTGGATGATAATAGGACCTGATCTGATAGGGTCTACATCTGTGGAACCCATCCTGTACTATAATTTGCATCTGCATGAATCTCCTCACAAGCACACTATGCTTTGGGTCTGATGATCTCACCTTAGACTAGAAGTCGCATGATCCTATAGATATCCTCTAATGTCACTATGATCTCGCCAGAGGGAAGATGGAAGGAGCATGTATCCTCATCCCACCTCTCTATTAGAGCTCATAGCATGGCTCAATATGTTCTAATCTGTGGAAGGACTGATACCCAGTATAGTCCCACATCTCTTAGTAACTGCATCTCCTCATCCTCAAGCTCAGACAATCTCTCTCTAACCATGACTAGCAACTCTCCAAAGGGATGCTCTCGGAGACAGACCAAGTCTTGCAAGCACAAACAAACATCATATTAGTCACATACATCATCAAATATGAAAATCTAACTGAACTAAGTCAAATTCAACCTCAATTAGGTCAAGGATGACCTTATTGGGTCAAAGTTGACTTTCCTAGGTCAGAGATGACCTTGTTGGGTCAAGGTCAACCTCTTTCTTGAATAGGTAAAAACCTTCCAGTCAACGTAGACTTTGTTGGGTCAAAGTCAACATAGATGGGTCAGGGTCAATCTAAGAGGGGTAAAGTCAACCTTACCTATGAAAAATAGGAAATTGGAAAGTTCAAAATCATAGAATAGAAAACTCACCTTAGGAAGTGACTGTCTGTTAGCCGGGTTGTGTCTTAGAAGCTCTAGGCGTGTCACTCAAAGTTCCTCTCTCCTTAGCATCTTGCTTCCTCATTTCGAATATGGAAATGGTAAGAATGAGTAATTATCTCTATATTTTCCTTATTTATAGTTCAAATTAGATTTTTATTAGGGTTTTATTAGGGTTTCTTTTTAGGGTTTCCTCATGATAAACTCGGATTCCCCTTCTTATGCATTTAGATAGACATGCACTCTTTTCATCATAACTTGAGTTCTTTAACTCTATTTTTAGTTTCGTCAGCGGCATTGGAAATGTGATTTAGATACCTAATTATTTGAACTAGTTTAGGTAGGTTTGGAATCCTTATAATTGGTTTAGGAAAGGACTTTTCAACAAACTACATATCTAGTGTATAGATTTTTTCTTATCACTCTATTTTACCCTTTTGAAGTAGAAAGCCAAAACAGGGGGGCATAAGGGGCTTTATGCACTTCTCAAATTGTCATATAGTAAGCCCTAGGTTATTTATGGATTTTCATTAAAATTTTTTGTTGCAAGTTCTAACAATTTTCTATAGGATCTTTACATCAAAGACTTGGCTATATCCTTTTTATTTACTATGATGTTTTCTTACTTTAGCTTGCATATTCACATAGTGTCATATCTAAGATAAAGTGGGGGCTAAATGTGTCTTCTTAAAATGGAAGAATTTCCATCTTGATAGGTTTAGCACCCTCTTTTAGTACATTTATCATGATAGACTTGCATTTAGGATGCATTCTACACTTGATTTTTTCATTCTAGGTAAAATTAGGGTTAGGATCCTAAGGATTTTCCTTAATTTCCCTCTTCCATGGATCTTTTTTATAGGTAGGAATTAGAAATGGGTCCTCCTAGAATTCATCATTATCATCATAGTATTTTTTACCTCTCCCTAGCACTTTGTCCCATTCTGACATCATTTCTAGGTCTTTGGGCATCCTCAGGACCTTCTGTTTCAAATTCTAATAGGATCTAGAACCCTGGGTCAAGGACAAGGTCATCCCTAACCTAGGTCAGGGTTGAGCTCATCCTTGACCTAGGTGAGAGATGAGGTTTTCTTTAACCTCCTTCATGATTTGGTTTTTATTTTCAAATTTGGTCCCGATGGGCCCCAAAATCAATGTCGGGCTTTCAGATCTAACTGCAGGAAGTTTTTAATTCAAAATTCATTTAATTATTTTTCCTCCTTAGTTGGTTATTGTGATTGGATCATAATTCAAGGTGAAAATTAAATTAAGGTTCCTCGCATTTCTCTAGGAACCTCACCTTGAAACCTCTATATAAAGACTCTCATTTGCATTTATTTTCACCAAGTGATTTCACCCAACAAGACCAAGAAATTACATGATCAAGTATCCATCAAGTGGAGACAACAAAAGTTCAAGAAAGATAGAGATGGTGAAGTGAAGATGGAAGATTACAAGAGGATGATATAGAAGATCAAGCCATTATTGATATCAAGCATCTTTATGAGCACTCCATTTTGAACATCTATTTGTAGCAAGAGAGATCATTTCTTCCTTGATCCACCATTGTCAACATTCAAGCATTCATAGATAAAATCATGGGGTAGCAATTATAGATTATGATTTTGGTAGGAGTACTTTAGCCTTGGGGATTTGGTATGTTTTCCTATATCATTCAAATCTATGGATTATTTCCTCATACATATTTATGTTAGGGTTTTAATCTAGAGGATTAGATCTTGGCATTATACTTTCAATACACACAAACATTCTATTTCAATTGGCTATTCGTGGAGGTGGAGATCACCAAAACGGGGGTTTGACTAAGGCAAAACCCTATATAGCCACCCCAAAATACTAATTTTTAGATATCTACAGTCGCTATTTTGAGAATTGGAGGATGGATCTGAGTACCCTTTTTGGTGAACTTCTGAAATCTGCGAACAAAGTCAAAGTCGACCTTCAAAATCTTGAGGTAGTCTTTGACCTTTTATTGGGGTCATAGACTACTTACTGCCAGAAAGACAAACATTTTCTGGGTTTTCTCTATTACAATTTTTTGGTCCCGGATTTGGTTGCAGAATCTTTCGAAACTCCACATAGGCTTTAGAAAATAGGTATTTCTAAATATGTTCCATAATGAGGTATGTATCTCATCCTAATTAATTTTCAAATTTATTTATGCAATTCCAATTCAAAACATATACAAATGAATAGTGGTGAATGATAGGTACATTATTAAGGTTCCATTTTACCATTTTTCAATATTTTTATAGGATTCTAGATAAAAGTAGTAGACTCATGTCTGGATGTGATGTATATTTTTTTCCAAGTAAATAATTAATTATGATTTTTTTGCTACAAATTTTTTTGAATATAAAAATGCTTGTATCTGACCACCTTAACTTAGTCTAAACTTCATCACATTGAAATAATTATTTATTATTATTGTACTAGGTGAAGCATAAAATGTGATGTATAGTTCAGCTTTTAAAAATGTTAAATTATTTGAAAGTTATAGTTATTTTTCAAAGAGTCTATCAATCAGGACTTCTTTTTCACATCGCCACCTTTTCGCATACCATGATCCTACACATACCCATTACTTTATGATTTTGTGGCAATAGAGAAAAAATAATTGTCTAAAGAGATCTAGACACAACATATAAAAAAGAGCATAACGTGGGGAGGAAAACACAACACAAAAACACAAAGACTACCATGTTAGAGAATTCCACTTCAAGTGTACCACATGTCATCCCCATATCAATCTGAATTATTAGGTAAAGGTAAGAAAATCATAATAGGAATAGCATCCAACACAGTAAAAACCACCGCTAGATCCAAGAAAGGACTATGGTGGGAGTCACTATACACTTCACTAGGAGTGAGTGTTAAATATGTAGAAATCATGTTAGGAAAATCATAATGTATATCAATATTTTCATATTCATCATCGATAACATGTATAATAAAATCATCATCATCAAGAGTATCTTCCATATCAAGATTAATATAATCTAAAATATGAACAAAATCGTCATGTTTAACCATTTGCATATTGTTGTTTTGATTAATTTTGTTTAAAGGGTCAAGAAAGAGTTAATCAAAGGAAGGAAAAGATTGAAATGAAGAAGCAATTTGAGAAGAAAGAGTACAGGGCTTAGCATTATCTTGACTGTTCTTGCAACACTGATGAGCATTTTGGTTATGAATGGTTTTATGAGACAACTTGAAGGATTAGATTCAACAATCATAGGTTTCGAGGAGGTAATGGCTATGGGTTGAGGAATGATTGGCAGAGGAATAGGTAGGGTAGGTATGACATCTGCAGGAGTATCAACCTTAGGAAGGTTAAGCTCAATAATATTTTCTACCTTGTATTGCTAATAGGATCGATAAAGATGATCAAGATGGTTAGGTAGTTTTTGAGGAAGATATGACTAAAAGAAATCTATCTCAGTACAATCTCGAGGACACGAAGGTTTATAAAGAGAATGATCAATGGTGATAAATTATCCTTTATGAGGAAATTTTATGCACTTTATATGAGAGGCTACAAATTGCATCGAAGAGAGCCATAAAATACTAAGCTTAACTTGGAATTGATCAAAAGTAGGAATGACAAAAAAGGTAGTATAAACAACCTTACCAAAAAGGGTTGTGCAATAATATTGATAGAAACTTGAGGATGGTGAAGAAAACCATTAAAATTTTTAATCCAAACACTACATGTATCATAGGTATCCTTATGTAATCATTTATTAAAAAAAAATTCTTCAATAATAACATTCATGGAGAAGGAGGGATTAATCAAAATACCACAAAAAAGGATATGCATGTTTGATTTATGTCAGGTTCACCAAAATTTTAAGGTGTGAACTGGATACTAATAAATCTAACAATATAAACTATGTGAGACGAGCTCATTAATTAACCATTTCAACACTAACACTCAAAATACAAGAGAAAGAGGGGCTTTCAAACATAACTCTTAATATAACCCAAATTAGATTAGAAAAGCCCAAGAAGATGAAGGGATGAAAATGTTAAACCAAAATTATATCAAGGAAGTGTATACACCTAAAAATGGTCATCTAGACTATTAGCCCCTTTTCCTAAATCATAAATTGCTTATTCTTGATCAAATCCTAGTTCTATCATTTATTCAATTATTTTCTATGGGCTAACCATTTTATCCTAAGTTTTTATTTATTTAAAAGGAATATTTCCTCCCCTTTTAATAAATAAAAAGCCCCCACTTTTCCTCTTATCCTAAGTTGCACAAGTAAAGCATTATTCTTATTTTATAAAAAGGAAAAAAAATACTTTTTGTCTCATATGGACATAAAAGTCAACTCTTATTTTCCCGTTGGAGGATATTTGTGCACATGGATTGCTCCTCTTTTAAGCTCCACCATTGATTAAATCTTTTTCCTCTTAGTCTTCATGGACCATTCCTTCTCATTTCCTTTAAAAGGAGAGCTCTCTTCTTCATTCTAGATCCTCAACTTTTTATGCTAATGTTATGCTGCAGGTTTTCTAGGTCACTTTGGAGCTTTTTGGAGATTTGGAGCATTCTTGGCTTTTGCATCTACATGTTATCATAGTTTCATTTCTTTCATTGTCATGGCATTCCTAGCTTCATACTTAGCTTAGTTTCCTTCATGCTTTAGATTAATTCATCTAGCTTAACTAGGAGGTTTTGTAATAATTGCATCTTTCATTTCCATAGTTTAGCTTGCATATTCATCTTAATCTAGCTTGCATTTCATTCTCATTTGATTCTTGAGGATATTGGCATTATTGCCCTTGTCTTCATTTGAATCTCCCATTGCATGGTTTACTAGCAAAGTTATTGGCTTAATAGCTCTAGCTGAGAGTTTTTTTAAAAACCCTTGCACTCCATGCCTAGGGAGCTATGGATCAATTTTTGAGACCTCATTTGATGAAGGGTGCTCCCCTTAATACCACAAACACATAACAGAAATAGAGAAACAACAAAAATAATATGCAAGAACAGAAAATTGGCTTCTTATTATCTCCACAAATGTGGAATTACAAACTTTCAAAATTACAATATGCAAAGCCACATGGGCATTCCCTTACATTATTCTGTAGGACAAAGCCTTGAATCAATACCCAGAACTGCCCTAGACAACACTACGGCCTTCTTTATATAGGCAATTCCCACCGCCTGAGAAGGTTCTAGAAATTTAGCCCTTAGGGCCGACCAAACTTAGAATTATTTTATTTTACAATTTATTACATCAAAGTCGGCTCAAAATGAGTTTTGAAACCCAAACAGAAATTTTGAAGAAAAATTATTTTTTGCCATTTCAGGTGACTCAACTTCCGAAGACCATAAGTCATCACCTGTTGACTCGATTGGCTATTATAACCCCATTCTGGAAATGCCACGAAGTGCTCTACAGGCTTGACCTGCGCAAAGTGCCTATCACCCAAATTTTCAACCTCATCCAGGGCCTCTAAAGCCTTCAAAACTGAGTTTGAAGTTTCTGTACCCTGCTGCCAATACCGAAAATCTTCAATATCTTCAAAACTAGACCTGATCTAGACATGAAACTTTGCTGGTAGGCTGATATGACTGAGATGAACCTCCACATGTAAAATTAGAACATTCCAAGATCGTAAGACCAACTTACTAAAAATAGCAAGTTTCCATAAATAGCGGCTCTGCACAAGATAGCCCTTATTGAATACAAAAATAGAAATATTTTTGGGTGATGCAAGATTGCTCTTACACCCAGGATGCTCCTACATCAGACACCTGGGGTAATTTGAGAAGTGACCCTGTCACGACTTAGGTGTGCAGAGGAAAACCAAAATGGTTAACCTCCTCCTTTGTTAGCCATGATGAATCTTCAACAGGTCGTCTTTCCATTTGACCAAATACTCTTCATATGTCCTGTTCCTTGTGCTTCTACCAACACGACTGTCTAGTATGTCTTCAATCTCTTTGATATCTGAACTGGTTGCTGGAATACGCCACTGTGCTGCTGCAACCTCATCTTCAACACCTCCTTCATGATACTCTGTCAAATCTGAAATGTTAAACACTGGTGAAATATTCAGCTCAGTAGGCAATTCTACCTCATATGCATTTCCTGAATCATGCTTCTTCAGTATCTTACATGGCCCAAACTTCTTCATTTTCAGTTTGTTATATATACCAACTGGAAACCGCTCCTTCTGCAAATGAACCATGACTTCATCCCCAACCTAAAATTTCTTATGCCTCATTTTCTCATCTGCCTTAGTCTTATACTGCACATTCATCTTGGTAATATGCTTCCTCACCTCCTCATGGATGTTCTTCAAATGTTCTACAAAATTCTCAGCTTCAGCACTACTTATTTCTCCTTTATTTATCTTTCTCAACTCGGATGCATTTCTTGGACTACTTCCATATACAATCTGGAATGGTGATTTACTAGTGCTCCTATTGACAAAATTATTGTATGCAAATTCTGCCTGTGGTAAAATCAAATCCCATCCTGTTGGCTTATCTCCAACCAAACATCTCAACAAATTTCTAAAACTCCTATTCACCACCTCTGTCTGTCCATCAGTCTGTGGATGATGTGATGAACTGAACTTCAAATCTATCTTCAACTTCTTCCACAATGTCCGCCAGAAATATCCAACAAACTTAGTATCTCGATCTGAAACTATGGTCTTTGGAAAACCATGTAGTCTCACCACTTCTCTGAAAAACAATTCTGCTACATGAACAACATCATTAGTCTTCTTGCAGGGAATGAAATGTGCCATCTTTGAAAATCTGTGAACTACTACAAAAATTGAATCATGTCCCCATTGTGTTCTCGGTAAACCAAGAACAAAGTCCATACTAATATCCTCCCAAGACTTCTCTGGTACAAGTAACGACTGATACAACCCTGTATTCTACTTCACTCCTTTCACCATCTGACATACTCTACAACTCTATACAAACTTCTTCACATCTTGCTGCAATTGTGGCCAATAATAATTCTCACCAACCAAAGCAAGGGTTTTATCACGACCAAAATGTCCAACCAATCCTCCACTATGCTTCTCCTTGATGAGATTCTCCCTCATAGAACTTTGTGAAATGCACAACTGACTCCCTCTGAATAGCATATCGTCTTGGATGATAAAATCTATCCATTTTGTCCTATCTAGAGTAACAGGTTCTGTACAAGCTTTCCAAGCTTCACCAAAATCAGGATCCTCTAGATACAAATTGTTGAGTTCCTTGAACCCAACCACCTCAATCTGCATCTCTATCAGCAATAGTTGCCTTCTGCTAAGAGCATCTGCAACCCTGTTAGACTTTCCACTTCTGTGTTTCAAAACAAATGTATAACTCTGCAAAAACTCAACCCATTTCAAATGCCTCTGATTCAACTTTCCTTGACTATTCAAATATTGCAAAGCTTGATGATCAGTATACAAAACAAACTCCTTAGGAAGCAGATAATGTCTCCACTTCTTTAATGCCTAAACTATAGCATAAAATTTTTGATCATAGACAGAATATTTTCTCTTGGCATCATTTAACTTCTCACTGAAATAAGCAACAGATTTACCGTCTTAGCTCATAACGGCTCCTATTGCAGTACCACTAGCATCACAATCTACTTGAAACACCTTATTAAAATCTAAAAGTGCTAAAATAGGTTGTTCTGTAACTTTTTGTTTCAACAATTGAAAACTCTTTTCTGCCCCATTAGTCCACTTAAACTCTTTTCTATCCCCTCTCATTGTCTCAGTCAAGGGACCACAAATACTGCTAAAATTTTTGATAAACTTTCTATAAAAACTAGCCAAACCATGAAAAGATCTTACCTCAGTAGCACTCCTTGGAGTAGGCCATTCAAGGATAGCCTGTACCTTTTCTGGGTCCATTTTTAGACCTTCTGCTGAAACTACAAATCCCAAATACACTAGCTCTTTCTTCACAAAACTGCACTTCTTCAAATTAATCAACAATTTATCATCTCTCAACTTCTCAAACACCATACGAATATGCATCATATGTTCCTCCAATGTCTTGCTAAAAATTAAAATATCATATAGGTAAACAATGACAAACTTACCCCGAAATTCTTTCAGAACCTCATTCATGAGCCGCATGAAAATGCTCGGTGCATTGGTTAGCCCAAAAGGCATGACTAACCACTCATACAGTCCTTCCTTTGTCTTGAAGGTAGTCTTCCATTCATCTCCTTCTTTGATCCGAATCTGGTGATATCCACTCTTTAGATCTATCTTTGAGAAATACACAGCTCCACTCAAACAGTCCATAATATCATCCATTCGTGGCAATGGAAACCTATATTTGATTGTGATCTTATTTATTGCTCTGGAATCTGTACACATCCTCCATTCTCCATTCTTGTTTGGTGCTAATACTGTTGGTATAGCACATGGACTCAAGCTCTCCCAAATCAATCCCTTTTGTAACAACTCATGTACTTGTCTGTTCAACTCTTCACTTTCTGCTGGTGTCATTCTGTGTGCTGCCTTGTTTGGCAAACTGGCTCCTGGAAGCAAATCCATCTGATGACTGATCTTCCTTACCGGTGGTAATCCATCAGGTACATTATCAGATATAATATCTTGAAACTCATTCAACAAATCTGCAACCTCTACAGGTACATCCTCTACTTCTTCTTTACTAGCTTTTAGAATTAAAGAAAAACACATGCGCATGCCTCATACCATCTAGGAATTTTCTTCCATCAACAAAAGTTATTCTTGCATTACCACATACCTTTTCTTCGGTCTCCTTCAATGGCTTTAACTTATGTCACACTTCATCCTTTGTTAGGGAATAGGTATTCACACGATCATCATGTACAACACATCTGTCAAACTACCACGGTCTATCCAACAACATATGACATGCATCCATAGATATTATATCACATAGTACCTCATCTTGGTACCCACCGATCTTGAACTTTACCAGGCACTGTTCACTGACCATGACCTTGTGGTCATCCTGCACCTAGGCAATCCGATATGGATGTGGGTGTTTTTGTCTCTTGAGCTTCAACTTTATCACCATCTCTTCTGACACTAAATTGTCAGTGCTTCCACTATCGATAATCACATCACAACATTTACCCTCACACTTGCATCTAGTGCGAAACAGGCTCCTCCTTTGTTCAGGTTCATTCTCACCACTCAGCAAGACTCTTTTGTTAATTAGTGTTTCTCCTCTTTCAGCATCTTCAGAATTTGATGATCTAGCATCTTCATCTACATGTGCAACTCTGGCCTGGCCTTCATTTCTCCTGTCTATTCTGCCTTGGCACTAAGGACATTCAAATGCCCTATGACCTTCTTCTCCATAGTGAAAATATGTTCCACGGAAGCCTCCTCTACCAGATCCTTGTCCTCTTCCACTTCCTCTCTGATCTCTATTATTCTGATCTTGGAAACGATTGGAATTGTTTCCTCTTTGATTCTGGCTGTTACTGGCATCATCCTTCTTTTTCGGATCTTCATTTTGGCCACCATATGACCATCCACTAGATCTTCCACCACGACCTCTTCCATTTTGTCTGCTCTCAAACTTCTTGTTCATCTTTTCCTCTACTTTTAAGACAAATTGGTATGCCTCCTCAATACTGTTCATTCGAACTAGATTCAACTCCTCCTGAATGCTTGGCCTTAACCGATTAAGGTATCAGGCAACTTTCTCCTTATCAGCTTCTGCATGGCCTGTTCTGATGAGGAGTCGATAGAACTCCTCTGTATACTCCTGAACAGATCTTCCTGCTTGCTTCAAACTTTGAATTTTCTTTAGTAGGTCAAGCTCATAATCAACAGGAATGAACTGTCGCTTCAATTTATCCACCATTCGATCCCATCTTGTGATTTTATCTTTCCCTCTTCTATTTCACTCCAATTGAATGTCTTGCCACCAAATCTTCGCATGACCTTTCAGTCTGGCCTTCGCAAATTTGACCTTATCAGGATCCTCAACATCTTCATACTCAAAATATTCCTCACATTCATTGATCCAGTCGATCAATTCCTCTAGGTTAAGATTTTTAGAAAATGTAGGAACCTCAATCTTAGGTCTTTTCCCAATCTTGGAAATCACTCAAAAAAGTCTTTCTTCCTCCTGGTTCATAATTTCAACTTCTCCTTCTTGATATTCTTCTTCGGCTTCATCCTCGCTTTCATCTCTAACATTAAGATTCATTCCTCTGCGAATCTCTTCTTGCAATGCTCGCACTTGTCTCTACAGCTCTCTAACCTCAGGTGTCACAGCACCACCTCTTCCGCCACGTTCTCTTCGTGGAGGCATTTTTGCGATGCGCGCTGAAACCCTAGCTACGGTCCTGGTGCAAACTGCCTCATAGTCGGTGATCTATTTACACACTCAAAAACTCCTGCTCCGATACCACTTGATGAAGGGTGCTCCTCTTAATACCACAAACACATAACAGAAATAGAGAAACAACAACAATAATATGCAAGAATAGAAAATTGGCTTCTTATTATCTCCACAAATGTGGAATTACAAACTTTCAAAATTACAATATGCAAAGCCACATGGGCATTCCCTTACATTATTCTGTAGGACAAAACCTCGAATCAATATGCAGATCTACTACCCAGAACTACCCTAGACAACACTACGGCTTTCTTTATATAGGCAATTCCCACCGCCTAAGAAGGTTCTAGAAATTTAGCCCTTAGGGCCGACCAAATTTAGAATTATTTTATTTTACAATTTATTACATCAAAGTCGGCTCAAAATGAGTTTTGAAACCCAAACAGAAATTTTGAAGAAAAATTATTTTCCGCCATTTTAGGTGACCCAACTTTCGAAGACCATAAGTCATCACCCGTTAACCCGATTGGCTATTATAACCCCATTCTAGAAACGCCACAAAGCGCTCTATAGGCTTGACCTACACAAAGCACCCATCACCCAAATTTTTAACCTCATTCGGGGCCTCTAAAGCCTTCAAAACCGAGTTCGAAGTTTCTATACCCTGCTGCCAATACCGAAAATCTTCAATATCTTCAAAACTAGACCTGATCTAGCCATGAAACTTTGCTGGCAGGTTGATATGACTGAGATGAACCTCCACATGTAAAATTAGAACATTCCGAGATCGTAAGACCAACTTACTAAAAATAGCAAGTTTCCATAAATAGCGGCTCTGCATAAGATAGCCCTTATTGAATACAAAAATAGAAATATTTTTGGATGATGCAAGATTGCTCTTACACCCAGGATGCTCCTGCATCATCATTCTTGAGTGTTCTTGAATGTAATGATTCATAGAAGTGTGACACAATTATAGCACACACATTTTTGGCGCCCACCGTGGGGCAGAGTAGCTTAACTTTGTCCTTTATTTTTTGCATTTTCATAAAAATTTTCATCAATTTTTGGCTTTATTTTCGGTCTCTGGTTTTTCTGTCTTAGAGTGTCGCGCGACATTTTGCTAGTACCGTGTGATAGTTCTTTGTATAGCAGTGCGACACTTTACCAGGTAAAAGTGTCACCCCCTTTGATAGAAAGTGTCACACTATTTGAGGAGTTATGTCGTCTGCATATAGCGTGAACTATCACCCAGAGATAAAGTGTCGCACCCGTATATGGAAAAGTGTCGCACGACATTTCTAGTGACTGTGTTGTTACCTGTACTTGACAGTGAGCTATTTTTGAACTATTTTAGTTATCTTGCAAGTTTTGGGTTCTCTGCTATCTTTTTGAAAATTTTGAAAATTTTTAGCATTTTCAAATCCGTGCGACTCTGGAAAATGGGTGCCCATTTTTGAGAAAATTTTGCAAATGGTATCAAAAGTTTAAGTGTGATATATTGTTGGAAAGGTCTTTCCAAGCCTAATCCAACCATGCTAGTTTTATTCTTAGATTTTACCATTTGATTAGCTATTTTACTTGCAGATTATTTGATTTTTTATGTGCTAACCCTTGTGGGCCTAACAAGTTGTGGTTGTAGGTGCACTTGTTTGAGATATTTTGCCAAAACAATGCATGTCAAAGAGAGCTACTAATGGTTTTTGTAGGGCTTCCCTAAGCATAAAAACCAAATCAAGTGCTTGTTTAATTGCTTTCTTTATTGAGTGCGGCATATACTAGTTGTTTCATTTCATAGGCACTTAATACCTTGTTGTAGGAATTTTGAGGTGGTAGGAGAGTATGCTCTTCACCCTTGTTGTGAAACAGAAATCTTGACCCATCTTGGGATTTTGAAAACAAGGGGGTAATTAAATCTTTGCTTGGTGTGTTTGGGTGAAATTTTTGAGATAGGGGAGTATGCTCTTCACCCTTGTGGTGAACTAAAAACCTTGACCCTCAAGAATTGATCCACTTTTTATTTAGATTTAGAATCCTTTAGCGGGCTTGCTCTTGAGCAATCAAGAGGAACAACCCAAGTGGGGACAAGCTTTTTGCCGGCTCTTCCAACCCACTATAATCTCAAGGCTATCGAGGACACAAAACCTTGGTAGACATAGTACTTATCTTCGCTTGATGTGAGTAACTTGTGGGATTGTGACCATGAGGAAAGCATTAAGAAAGAATGCTTAAGGTACTCTTGAGGCCGCAAGGTCCTAGTCCTTTATGAGGAGCAAGAGGGGTGCTATGAATGGAAGCCCTTACTATGAACCTTTAGATAGAGGCCACCTTATTTTAGCCGCTTAGCTTCTTGGTGCAAAGATTGATCCAAGTGGACTTACCCGGATCACCCCGAGACACTCACCATATGTGTTCCTTTGGTTGTATTTTTGACACTTCCATGACAATGCCAATATCTCTTATGGGCAACCACTTGGTGTGAGGCAAGGGAGCATCAAGTTGTGGGCCACATTGCTAAGTAATGAGCCTTGTCCTTCTAGATAGTAATTGCTTGAATTATCTTCGATTGTGCTATACTAGTGTAAACGTTCTTAACATTCAAACAAATGGTAGCATTCATAAAATTTTCTATTTTGATATCACAAGTGCTTGTCTTGGCAAGGTTGTTTTTGCCCTTGTTTCAAGTGTTTTATGACCTACTATTTGCAAACTTGTCTTTTACTTGCTATTACTGTCTGTCAAACTGAGAAATTGCACTATCCAATCTTTGAAATCGATCAAAACGCTTTAAAACTAAGATTTTTTATGTTCACTAGTCAAAGAGTCATACGACCTTGGAACAGTGTCGCACCCTATTCTGAGAAATATCATGCGACAGTTTGTCCCTACACAATTGTCACCCCGCTTGCCTGGAAAGTGTCGCCTAGCCTTATTGGAAACTGTCACTTGGCTTAGGGAGAAGTGTCACCTTGCTATAAACTATCGCCTTGTTTTCTTGGAAAGTGTCACCCAGAACCTTTTTTCTATCTTGTTTCTATTGCAATCTGGAACTACTAAACTTGCATTTTAACCTATCATAGGGTGTCTTTTTCTATTCTTACCTGAAGCTAGTCTGTTATCTGCATGCTCAGACTTGTTCTAGACTAAAACAAATGAGCTAAAACTATTAGATTTGAGCTTAATGAATGCTACTCTTGATCACTTGTCGCATCACGGTTACCTCTCTAGCTACTTGCTTATTGAGCTTCTTGCTCGCTACTCAGCTTTAGTCAATTGATTGTTGTAAGTGGTTGAGCACTTTTGACAAGCCATCTCTCTATTGTTCTACTTTGACAAGTGATCTTTGTTATCTTTGCTTATCTCAAATCTGAGAAACTTTGTCTCATTCTATTAGTCAACCAACATCTCTTTCCATGCCGGTTACAACTCAGTCTCAATTTGAGCAGGAGAGTCATCCTCCATTCAATTATACATAGTTACCTTCTCCAACTAGATGCTCACAAGCACCCATTAGCAACAACAGTTCTAGTTCTGACCAATCTGAGAATTCTAAGGCTACCCCATGGTACAAAGGAGGTTTCCTCTTTTCCGCATTCAAGACCCCCAAAAACACAGACGGTGTCTCACTCACTTTGACTAAACAAGAAAAATTTCAACGATTGCAAGAACACTTTGAGCATAAGGATAACCAAGTGCGCTTAGACAAAGAACACAATCAAAAAAATATGGATGCTACTAGGCACATGGCTTATAGAGGGACATTTCATGAGCAACCTGAGACTAGTAACTATGAGCATAGACCTCTTTTTAATGGCAACAATGGCAACAACACACCACCAAGATCTCCTCCAAGACCTACTTTTGGTATGCCTCCTTCACCTCCTAGACCTCCTCCCTCTCAACATGAGGTAGAGGCTGATGATGAGATTTCTAGTGAGGATCTTATGAGATTTGAACAAGATGTGGTCTCCCAATGAATGATGCATAAGCTTTTAGAGCGTAATGGTGATCAATATTTTCAATATATGACTTCTAGAGGATACAAGCTTCCTCCCGGCTATGATGTCAGACAAATTGTCCAACAAAGAGTACCAACTGAATTGGAAGTCCTTCAGGAAGAACTACGTTAGACAAATCAATGCCTTACCGAAATGGCATTAGAAAGAGAGCCTCCAAAGGTCTCTTTTGTAGAATCAATTTGTGCTCTTCCTTTTGATAAAAGTCTATACATGGTCCCATTTCCTAGGGATATTGAGGTTCACAAATATGACAAGTATGATGGAAATGGTGATCCCCATGACCATGTGCATCACTTTTATGCTCTTAGCATGGACTTCCTTCATGAAGACACATTTCTTCTATGACTATTCCCTAGAAGTTTAAGAGGCCAAGCTTTGGAATGGTTTGCAAAATTGACACCACCTCTTAAGACTTTTGATGAGTTGGCTCAGTGATTTACCCAACATTATTCTTACAACATCCAACAACCTATCACCATGATAGATCTTGGTAATCTAAGACAACATCAAGGTGAGCCATTTGCAACTTACTTACAATGTTGGAGGTCATTGTATTCTAGGTATCCTCGTCAGCTACCTGAAAGAGAAAAGATTGACATTTTCATCAACACACTTGTGCCTGAGCTATTTTATGATCTAAGGAAGCAACTGTTCTCCTCCTTCCATGACATGGTTGAAAGTGCATATCGAATTGAGGATGTAACTATAAGAAAAGGGGATATTATTATTAATAAAGATGCTAAAGGTAATGTCAAAGACAAGAACAAACCTTGGAATAAAAACAAGTATGTTGTCAATGATGGGGTTGTAGATGCCCCTAAAGCTAAAGAGCCTACTTTCAATCTCTCTAATGCTATCTATGGAGCAAAACAATAAGAAGCTGCCAACGCTCATGGTGCTCCTAAACCTCAATATGCAGATAAGCCTAAGAAGTCATTTCGAAAGTGAGTCTATACCAAGTTGGCAGAACCTTATGATGTGATCCTTAAGACTTTGGTTGATAATGGATATCTTACGCTTCTTGGTAAACCTGGTAACTGAGATCCACTAAATAAACCTGATTGGTGGCGAGAGGATTCTTATTGTCATTATCATAGAAATAAGGGACATCCGACAGACAATTGTTTTAAGCTTAAGGATGATATTCAGGATCTTATTGAGAATGGCACAATCTCCACTGATGGCTTAACTAAAAATTCTGATCACACAGTTTTCAAAGCTCCTCTACCTAAGCATGATAAGGGGGAAACTTCTCAAGCACATAAGAAGAATCATGATGCTAAGATCAATTACACATATCCTTTTGATACACCTGTGATCAACATGGTAGAGCCCATTGAAAATTTTCTTATGGTGAGATCTCAAGATGATAATAAAGCCAATAATGCTAAGCCAAAGTTGGTCTTGCAAACACGTGGTAGTTCATCTTCCCGAAGTGAGACATTGAATGCTGTTACTAGGGGGCAAGCCAAGATTGTCCTTAAAACTATGCAAGATCCCAAGAAAGCTTTTCCTTCCAAACAAGTGGCTCCTTCAGGCCCCCCGAGCTATGATCTTGTCCAACATTTGCAAAAGACACCAGCACAGATATCTATCCTTGATTTGCTTCAGTTATCCCCTTCACATAGAGAGATTCTTGATGAGGCTCTACGTACAACATGTGTTCCCAATGACATTGATCCAGATCAATTCCAAGCTATGGTCAACCACATTTCATCTCTGCTATCTCTCTCCTTTTCTGCAGAAGATGACATATCTATTGCTCACCCTCATAATCTAGCTTTACACATTGAAGTTCTAGTCTATCACACCCGCGTCCACCGAGTCCTGATAGACAATGGTGTAGAGTTAAATATTGTTTCTTTCAATGTCATGCAATAGTTGGGTTTGTCAAAATTTGCTGTGGATTCTAAGAAGAAGATTACTATAAAAGCTTATGACGAAGTGGAAAGATATTCCAAAGGTCTTGTCATTTTGCCTGTCTGAGTGGGCCCTGTCACGAAAGATATTAACTTCCAAGTATTGGACATCCCACTTGCATATAACATTCTTTTGGGTCATCCTTGGATCCATTAAATGCAGGCTGTTCCTTCCACTTATCATCAGTGCATCAAATTTCCATACAATGGCGCTGAAGTTGTGATTCTTGGAGACCATACTATTGCTATTAATGCTCTTGCTTCTACTGAAAAATTTGTTCCTCACAATGAACCTATTGTTGATGCTAGTACATCTCTAGTTGCTGCTAAGAAATCACTTAAGATGATGAGCCTTGGTATGGGTGAATATATGCTAGATTCCTTTGCTTCTATACCTGTTTCTCCTAGGTCATATGGGAAACCTTCTGATCAGATGAAACCTTCCACTTCTACTATGATGATCTCTGATACTTTTGTTCCTTCATCCATTCCTTTAAAAGTAGAAAGAGAAGAACAAGTTGTCCAAGAGTGGATCTATAGAGAAGATGAGGGTAGTACAGAAAATGCCTTCCTTGATTATTCCAAAAATACTCCCATGCTTAGTAATTCAAACATAGATACAGATGAGTCACCGCTACACACTATGGCTCAAATGGGAGATGATCTTCCTTCTACTTCACTCCTTTGGGGAGAAGAATGTATATCTACTAATGATATGGCTGAGGCCTCTATGTTTAGAACCTATGTGCCTAAAGAATCATTGCACTATGATAGACAACGTCGCAACATTGCACGACTGCTACAAAGAGGTGATCTATCACATAATGACATGATTATCTCTACTTCTTGGCATCTTAAGCCTCTTCCAAAAGATTCTTCCATGACAAATATGGATGTTGATGTAGTTTATACCTCTTGTAACCCACCCAATGTAGTTGATGAGTCTTGTGTAGGGTCTGATGGGTTTGTTCCCCGTATTGCCTTAGTAGACTATGTTGGTCCTTCTATGACAAATCTAGATCTAGCTACTTTTGGAGCTTACCCTATAGGCTCAACTTCTCTTGTCACTAGAGATGACACCTCTCACATAAATGCTATTAGACCAATCACTTCATTTCATCTCACATCAACACCTGTTACTTCTTCCACCAGTGAACTAGCAACAAAAAAGGTTGAATCAACAATCAAGTATCACAGTCATCAAATCAAAAGAAAAGAGCAATGGTCGGATGGTGAAAACCACATTGTGGTGGTATTCGAACCTAAGAAAAGTAAAAATAAAAATATGCTCAAGAATATTGATTATCAAATAATAGATGACAAGCTGATTCTCTACAAAAAAATGGTGCACTACTTCAAGCATGATCTCATATCTATTACACTTCAGCCCATTCCTAGAGCTAAGAGCAAAGTTGCTAATGCCTTGGTTACTTCAACATCCATCTTACAAATGAAAAAGTATAAAATTTGCTTCAAGTTTTTGGTGGATGAATTACGCTCCTACCTTCCACCACATATCCCTCCTAAAAATCCACCACTCCATTCTTCCCACCATCCCTTACACTTTGCCTTTGTCTCTAGTGACTTGTATAGGAAGGGTCTAGACGGAACTCTCCTTAAGTGTCTAGAAATAGAGGAGTTAGAAAAAGTGCTAGCTGAAATCCATGATGGCATATGTGGATCACATTCTAACAATCCTCCGCTAGCTTAGACATTGCTTAGGGCTGGTTATTATTGGTCAAACTGGTTGAGAGCTCCTATCGTCATAGCTGTAGCATTTGGGTCTGGGGCCTATCAGTTCTCTACATTAGAGGAAGTAGATTCTTGATGCCCATTTCTATCTGGGGCATTATTTGTACATATTTTTATTGATCCTAAAAAAATTCCAAAAAAATTCATATATGATGCTGAAAAAATACAAAAAAATCAAAAAAATTCAAAAAATCAAAAAAAAAAAGTAGAAAAAGTGCCTTGGTAGCAAAAATACAAAAAAATTATAAAAAGTCCTAAAAAAATTGCAATAAATCTATCAAGTGGTGAAAACCTGGAAACAGACGCTACTTGAGACCCTCTGCATCTATGTCTTTCAGTCTTGCGTGGCGCTCATTCTCTCCACTTCTTGCTTTGCCTCTCCTAGCCTGGAATTGACTCTTGTCTTAGTCTAGGGGGCATCTATTGTTTTGAGCTTATCTTGGGTCTCTTTGTGCATCTAGGTTTCTTAGGAAGCTTGCCAATGGTGTTTTTCAACACCACCCCAACTATGTTTTTCAACACTACCCTAGCGTCGAGTGTTTCTTAACACTTATCAAATATCCTACCCGCAGTCTAGATGATGCAATATTTCTCACTGCAGATGTGATACTCAAAGTTTGACTCTATGACCTACACACACACACACTTGCTAAGATTTGTTGACTTTATTTTTCTTTGTGTGTTGTCTATGATGATTTCTTTGATGAGTGTTTTCTCCTTGAGAAGTTTTCAATGATGCATAGCTAGAAGACTGAGGGTATGAGAACATGTTTTATTTCTTTATCTGCTTGTGGGTATATTTTGTTGATCCTAACTATCATGAGCATTTATGCTGGTCTTACTTGACACTATAGATTGACAAGGTATTATCCTTGACTTTTTTTTGCAAGTACATGCTTATAGTTATCCTGACTTTTCATATGTCTTAATGCGAGCATAATCTTGCTATATCAAACTTAGGTAATCTCACTGC
This sequence comes from Chamaecyparis obtusa, assembly GCA_027943335.1. NCBI lineage: Eukaryota > Viridiplantae > Streptophyta > Pinopsida > Cupressales > Cupressaceae > Chamaecyparis > Chamaecyparis obtusa. Next base: position 104,121 of record BSBK01012752.1, read on the forward strand.
ACTAGTCATCTTGACCTGCATGTCTTTGATGCCTTGGTGGGATTTTCACATTTCTATCTGATATAGATCATATTCAGATTCACATAGTTATGCTAGTGTGTATTGTATGATCTTGCGACGCTACCAATAACACTTGATGATGATAATTAGATGTCTATTGGCTTCGTAACCTTGCAAGTAAACCACTTTTCATGTAGCTTGCATTCTTAGGTTCATGTTAGTTTAGTTTTGCATCTTAACCACTTTTCATGTAGCTTGCATTCTTAGGTTCATGTTAGTTTAGTTTTGCATCTTGCATATGGAGAGAGCTCTCCTTTTCATCTTATGTGGACTTGTTAATCAACTGCACTCACCTTTCGCTTCTTCCTAATCATGTCTTTCACTTCTTGTCTTTCATATCCCATCATTTTCCTTTCATTTCAGGATCGAAACCAAAATCTGAGTTCACCTTGATCATCCAAATCACCTTTTCCCCCTCTTTCGCACAGTTGGCTGACCTTTTGAGGCCTGATCCTTCGATATTCACTGGGGCATTCTTCACCTCTTCATCTCCATCTCTTTCAAAATTCTAGTCTTTCATTCACTTTCAAATCCCAAGTTCAAATCCCCCTCCGTGGTGTTTACAGGTTGGGGGACTGATAGGTTCGTGCCCCATGTCCCATGTGTGGGGCATATCTTCACTGCTTGATGGTTATTCTGTTCTCTTTCTTCAATTATGATTTCTAGTGATTTGATCATGTTGCTCTTGCTTTTACGTTCCCTCTACCTGATTTCACTTTCAATCCTGAGGGGGCAGACACATCATATTTTATTGGCTATCTCTTTCCTAAGTGTTTAGTACTGTCGCTACCAGGCTAAGCATGTAGGATTTTTTATTTTTCTACACTTCATTCTTTGGAGTCAGAACACTATTGCTTGCCTTCTTGGCTATCTCTTGCTTTCTTGGCTGATCTGAGTTGCTTTGTGATCCCAAATCGATCTCACATTTCAACTTCATTCTTTGACTGCATGTGTTCCCAGATCGCTCACACATTAGTCAAAGAGGGGCAAATGTATACACCTAAAAATGGTCATCTAGACTATTAGTCCCTTTTGCTAAATCATAAATTGCTTATTCTTGATCAAATCCTAGTTTTATCATTTATTCGATTATTTTCTATGGGCTAACCATTTTATCCTAAGTTTTTATTTATTTAAAAGGAATATTTCCTCCCCTTTTAATAAATAAAAATCCCCCACTTTTCCTCTTATCCTAAGTTGCACAAGTAAAGCATTATTCTTATTTTATAAAAAGGAAAAAAACACTTTTTGTCTCATATGGACATAAAAGTCAACTCTTATTTTCCCATTGGAGGATATTTGTGCACATGGATTGCTCCTGTTTTAAGCTCCACCATTGATTAAATCTTTTTCCTCTTAATCTCCATGGTCCATTCCTTCTCATTTCCTTTAAAAGGAGAGCTCTCTTCTTCATTCTAGATCCTCAACTTTTTATGCTAATGTTATGCTGCAGGTTTTCTAGGTCACTTTGGAGCTTTTTGGAGATTTGGAACATTCTTGGCTTTTTCATCTACATGTTATCATAGTTTCATTTCTTGCATTGTCATGACATTCCTAGCTTCATACTTAGCTTAGTTTCCTTCATGCTTTAGATTAATTCATCTAGCTTAACTAGGAGGCTTTGTAATACTTGCATCTTTCATTTCCATAGTTTAGCTTGCATATTCATCTTAATCTAGCTTGCATTTCATTCTCATTTGATTCTTGAGGATATTAGCATTCTTTCCCTTGTCTTCATTTGAATCTCCCATTGCATGGTTTACTAGCAAGGTTATTGGCTTAATAGCTCTAGCTGAGAGCATTCTTAAAAACCCTTGCACTCCATGCCTAGGGAGCTATGGATTGATTTTTGAGACCTCATTCTTGAGTGTTCTTGAATGTAATGACTCATAGAGGTGTGACATGATTATAGCACACACATGAAGTACACAAACATGTCCTCTTCATAAAATGTAGGATTTTGTTAAAGATGTGTAAATGCAAATGTGAAATTGAACCAATTTATTTAATGAGAAAAGTAATATAGATCTAGATGGTAAGTGTATGTAGTCAGCCTAATTAAGATATGAAAATAGGTCTAGACTAAGAAATTAAATGAATGATAGATTAATCACCTTGAAATGTGTAGAGGAATATGCCTTTTTCTCTAAAAACTATAAATTTGAACCTATGATAGAATGTCTGAATGCAGATTTGCGATCACAATAGAAAACCTAGAAAATGTTATTTTTGCAAGGCCTCCAAGAACAGGTCGATTAGGTGCAACATGTTCTAAACAATTTTCAAAAAATTCACCATGTTCTCAGGGCATTGTATAATCGTTGACCTAACTTTTTCATAAATTTCTCAATAAGTAGTTTCTAGATTTGTGGTTGTGATTTTAGTATCTTATTCCTGCACATAGAAAATATTATTTTGGCACTTGGGTGGCTGAGGTCTTGGCTTGGTAAAGCTCTAGATTGAGAAATCAAGTATGAAATTTAAATATAAATATGTAAAGGAAACAAGACAAATGTAAGTATTCACCTTTATTGTAGAAACCCTTATCAATAAGGATTTTGTAATGCTTGTATGTTGTAGATGTTGAATTTGCAATGACGGATGTAGGAAATCTTGACAAATGCAATGCATCTAAAAAAAAATATCATGGATCCATGGATGTAAATGTGCATCAGTGAAGAAGATGATGAAATCCACAAATGTAGATCTCCTCCCTTGATAGCCAACAACATTCTAGATCTTGAAGAGGAAATGCTCACAAAGTATCCTTGAATCTTGAATGCTTGACATTTCTAGTGTGATTGCTAGATCGCTAATAGATATTATGGATGTTCTTAGGAATGAATGCTAGATTTTGGTAGTCATCTGTAGTAGTTGTTTTTGCATTCATGACTATGATTTTCATTGATGTCAACATAGTGATATTCTGGAGACTAGAAGAGAAGCAAACAATGTTTTGTTTTGCGCACGTGTTATATTGAGAATAATGATATGTGATGTTGAGGTTATATTCTTTAATATATTATATGTCTATGGTTAAGAGCACAAGTTAGTATGGAATGTACAGAAAAATTTATAAGCATTTTGGTGGAAGCAGTATTCAGGCAATGTTCCTGAGTAGCGGTTTGTGGAAATCTGATGATATCTCCTAATCGGGATGGAATATTGTTTAGTGAAATTAAAGAGAATTTTGAGACACATTGGTGGTGATGTGGTTCACAATGCAAACTTTTTGGTCACACGAGTGAAGAGTTATTACATTTGGAAGCATACAATTTTGAGTAATTTTGATGTAGCATGTAAAATCTTTTATTTTGTAATTGGATGCCATCTCATTTGTAATTATTTGAGTGTGGTATGAAGGAAGGAATGTTTTTTCTTATTGTGATATAGTAGTGGTAATGTGAAAGGAATGAGAGCATTGCATGATTGAATGCAAATGTACGCATGAGGTGAAGAAAAGAGCCTATGAAGTTGTGAAAGCGAAATTGTGAAGTACAGAGATCTAGAATTGAGATCTAGTGTAGCAGTGAGTGTAGTTTGGCACACTGAGGAGGTAACATATTTTATATTTTTTTTTGAATAATATTAAGGTTATTTGGATACTATGTTCAGTGATCTTACCCTGAAGCTATTTGGGCAATGGGTCCTTCTGTCTTCCATAACTCTTAACAGGGTTAGAATCTTTTAACAGGGATTCAAAATCTCCTAACAGGAATTTATATGTACTGAATATATTTCATAAGACTCCTAACAGAGTCCATCCTTTCACAAGGAATATTCATATTAGTGCATCTTTTGTGGGAATCATTCCCACTAGGGTTTACTCTTTGATCAAGAGGTTCCCTAGTCAACATATCTTGTGTTATTGTGTATGAATATCTTTGTATGTTAGTAATTGCATTGATTACATGGTTAAATGTTGTTAAAGTTGTAAGAGGTTATGATTATCTGATAACTAATTCACCCACCCCCCCTCTCAGTTATCTTGGTGGACTTTACTTTCTAATAATTGGTATCAGAGATGCAGGTCCTTGAAGGGAAAGTTTAACAGCTTAAGGAGATCCATGGCGAATTTCAGGAAAGAAAGCCCTAAGTTTGATGGAGTAAATTTTGATATCTGGAAGGAAAAGATGAAGACACATCCACTATGTTTAGGACCAGGTTATTGGTTGATTACAAAGAATGATAGGATTATAATTGAAGAAGATAGTCTTGAAACAAATTATAAAGATGAGGTAGATCTATTCATGTGTAACATACTTGCAAGAGAAGCTTTTTTGATAGCACTTCCAGAGAATGAATATAGTCAAGTAAAATGTTTTAAGAAATCTAATGAAATTTGGAAAGCTTTACACTTTACTTTTGAAGGTGATGAACATGCAAAGAGAGCTAGATTACATAATTGGATATGTGAATTTGAAGATATTAGAATGATGGAAGATGAATGTGTTAGAAGCTATATTGGTAGAATGTTAGAAATTATTGTAGAGATAAAATCTTGTAGAGGATCAAAGACGGAGAATGAAGTGATATGGAAAATTTTGAGGACATTCACTCCTGTATTTAAGTAGACAACATAGATGATCGAACAAGTTATACCTTTTACTACAAACTTTACAAGAGAGACTCTTCTTGGAAGATTGGAAGCAACATAGATGAACCTGAGGTTACAGGAGACTTACCTAGAGACAACATTCAGTGCTCTTAGTGTACATCCTACTTTGTCAAGAAGTACCAGTGTGAGTGGAGATTATGCCAGCAGCAGCAAATCCAGAAATGAAGAAGATAAGAAGATTGAAGAAGGTATTGCCTTGCTTGTGAAAAGAGAACCAGACGGTAAGAAAATTTTTAAATTTTGGACTTGTCAAGAATATGGTCATTTTGCATCTAAATGTCCTAAGAGAGTTAAGAAGTATAGAAATAATTTCAAGCCTAGAAGATCTAAGGAATGTTATTATTCCTATGATGAAGATCTTGAAGCTAGTATAGAAAGAACCTTGAGTGAAAGTGATACTGAGAATAATGATGGGATAGGATTTGTAGCAATTAAAGAAGATAATCCTGAAACTGATGCTAAGGAAGAAAAAGCCTTAGTTTCCCAAGTTGAAAAGAAATTTGATTGGATTATAGATAGTGGTTGCTCACATCATATGACTGGAGACATGAAGAAGTTCATAAAGTTTACCAATTATGATGGAGGAGTTGTTAGACTTGGTAACAATGCACCTTGTTTGATTAAAGGTATAGGAACTATTACTCTTGATGGAAAGACTAACATTGATGATGTTTACTTTGTTGATGGATTGAAACATAATCTTTTGAGTGTTAGATAGTTAGTGGATAAGGGATATCAAGTTTGGTTTACTGAGAAAACTTGTGTGATAAAGGATAAAGATGGAAATCTGATTGAAACTGGATCTAGAACCAAAGGTAATGTATTTCAGTTGAATTGTACTGAGATGACATGCTTGATTACTAAAATTGATGACAGTTGGTTATGGCATAGAAGATTTTATCATATAAACTTTGATAACATTGTGAAAGTGAGTACTACACTTGCAGTAAGGGATTTGCCTAAAATTATGAAGCCTACTAACATGATTTGCAAAGAATGTGTGATGGCTAAGCAGAAGAGAAGTTCATTTCCTAGTAAGAAGTTCACATCGGCAAAAAAGTTGGAGATTGTTCATACAGACTTGAGCGGTCCTACTAGGACTAGAGGATTCTATGGAGAAAGGTATTTTATGATTCTTGTTGATGATTTTACAAGAATTATGTGGATTGCATTTCTGAAAGAAAAATCTGAAGCATTTGATAAGTTTAAGGTCATTAAGAATAAAGTTGAGAATGAATCTAAAATGAAGATTAAATGTTTGAGATTTGATAGAGGTGGAGAATTTACTTCTAGAGAGTTTAACACTTTTTGTGAAGTGAATGGTATTAAGAGATAGTTTTCAGCCCCTAGAACACCTAAACAAAATGGTATTGTGGAAAGATGAAACATGTCAGTAACTGAAGCAGCAAGAGCTATGTTGTTTGAAAATGATTTGGTGAAGACATTTTGGAGAGAAGCAGTGAATACAATAGTATATACAATGAACTGAGTACAAATCAGAGAAGACACAGAAAAGACACCTTATGAATTATGGTTTGGACATGCACCCTCAGTTAAGTATTTTAGAATTTTTGGAAGCAAATGTTATATAAAGAGAGATGATGATATTGGAAAGTTTGAACCTAGAAGTGATGAAGGAATTTTTCTTGGATATTCTTTGAAGAGCAAAGCATATAGATGTTACAATAAGAGAACTAAAACTATTGTTGAGAGCACAAATGTTAAAGTTGATGAGAAGTTTAAAATTCAGGAAAGAATGCTTGATTATGAATCCGATGAAGAAGCTCATCCTCACCATAATATTGAAACCACTGAATTATTCTATGAGACTGACAGTGAATTGTTGAATGAGAATCATACTACAAAAGAAACCAGAGAAGAAACCAGAGAAGAATCTATAGTTGAACAAAGATCTGTGACTATGACACTGAACATGTATCTATCTAGATATCATCCTATTGAACAAGTTATTGGAAGTTTGGATAGAGAAGTTATGACTAGAAATAAGGTACATTTATGTTTGATTTCTCAAATTGAACCTAAATCTACTGATGAAGCTTGTGAAGATGAACATTGGATTAATGCTATGAAGGAAGAACTAGATCAAATTGAATAGAACAAGACATGGGAATTGGTCCCTAGACCTAAAGACAAGAATGTAATTGGAACTAAATGGGTATTCAAAAAATAGATGAATGAAAAAGGAGAACTAGTAAGAAACAAAGCAAGATTAGTATGTAAGGGATACTCGCAGCAAGAAGGAATTGACTATGAAGAGACTTTTGCACCTGTAGCAAGATTTGAAGCAATAAGAATGTTTTTGGCTTATGCAGCTTTAAAGAAATTCAAAGTATATCAGATGGATGTGAAGTCTGCATTTTTGAATGGTGAATTGGAAGAAGTCTACATTGAGCAGCCTGAAGGTTTTCCTTTGACTCAAGAAGGAGATATGGTATGTAAACTAAAGAAACCATTATATGGACTAAAGCAAGCACCTACAACTTGGTATGCTAGATTGGATAAGTATTTGTTGAAATTAAGATTTACAAAAGGAACAGCTGATAGCAATCTGTACACAAAAGAAATTGAAAATGGTTTGTTAGTTATAGTTATTTTTTTTTATGACATTATTTTTGGAGGAGAAGATGAAGCTAGTGACAAATTTGCTAATGAAATGAAAGTTGAATTTGAAATGAGCATGATTGGTGAGATGAAATAATTTTTGGGATTACAAATAACATAGAAAAATGATGGTATCTTTGTTAGTCAGACAAAGTACTTGAAAGATTTTCTGAAAAGATTTGGAATAGAGAATTGTAAACTAGTTGGAACACCTATGGTTACAGGACATAAACTATCGAGAAAAGATGAAACACCAGCAGTTGAATAGAAGAAATACAGATCCATGATTGGAGGATTGCAATACTTAACACACACTAGACTAGATATAGCACATTCAATTGGAATGGTAGCAAGATTTCAAGCTAAACCTAGAGAGTCACATTATGCAACAGTAAAGAGAATACTGAGATATTTAAGAGGCACAATGGATTATGGATTATGGTATGAAAAATTTGATGATTTTACCCTATGTGCATATACAGATGCTGATTGGGCAGGTAGTATTGATGATAAGAAAAGCACCAGTGGTGGAGCCTTTTTTTCTTGGAGGAAGATTAGTTTCCTGATTGAGCAAGAAGCAGAATTGTATTTCACAGAGTACAACATAAGTAGAGTATGTAGGAGTAGCAAACAATTATAACCAGATAATTTGGATGAAGCAGATGTTGAAGGATATTGGAATTAAGTTTGTTGAGCCTATTGTCATACATTGTGACAACACTAGCACAATCAGTATGTCTAAGAATCCTATTTTACATTCTAGGACTAAGCATATAGAGATCAAGTATCATTTTGTAAGAGAGAAAGTTGATGAGAAAGAAGTCAGACTGGAGTACATAAGCACAAAGGAGAAAATAGAAGACATATTTATAAAGCCTTTGCCTAAGGATACATTTGAGTATTTGAGATGTATGCTTGGGGTTATGCCCCAGCCTACTTTTGAGTAATGATGCAGTTGGTTGCATCTATCCAGTGGTATATGAGCCCTATCTTTCTTCTGGATTGGATGTTGGTACTTCCTCTATGGGAGAGTATGTGTATCTGAGTTGAGTCATGAGGACTCTTCTGCATGTATTTTCTGAATAGTGTCTTTTGACATTGAGTTGTTGTTGACATAGTGATGAAATTTCTATCATTGATGTCAATGGGGGAGAAGTGTACATGAAAAACCCTTTGTACTATTTGTTGAAGAGAACTGAATAGGAAAATGAAGCAAGATTTGATTGATGAAGAAGACTTGAATTTTCAGAGCATCAGTGCAATAGTGTTGCAGTATTGGATTTTTGGAACATTGGATGTTTTTCATCTATGTTTCCATCAATTCCAATGGGTGAGATTGTTAGGAATGAATTCTAGATGTTGGTAGTCATTCTATAGCAGTTGTTGTTGCATTCATGACTATGATTGTCATTGATGTCAACACAGTGATATTTTGAAGACTAGTAGAGAAGCAGATCGTGTTTTGTTTTGCGCATGTGTTATATTGAGAATAATGATATGAGATGTTTAGGTTATATTCTTTGATATATTATATGTCTATGGTTAAGAGCGCAAGTTAGTATGACATGTACGAAAAAATTTATAAGCATTTTGGTGGAAGCAGTATTCAAGCAGTGTTCCTAAGTAGTGGTTTGTGGAAATCAGATGATATCTCCTAATCGGGGTGGAATATTTTTTTGCATAGTTAAAGGGAAGTTTGAGACACATTGGTGGTGATGTGGTTCATAGCACAAATTTCATGGTCACATGAGTGAAGAGTTATTGCATTTGGAAGCCGACAATTTTTAGTAATTTTGATGTAGCGTGTAGAGTTTTTTATTTTGTAATTGGATGTTGACTCATTTGTAATTATTTGAGTGTGGTATAAAGGAAGGAATTTTTTTCCTTATTGTGATATAATAGTGGTAATGTGAAAGGAATGAGAGCATTGCATGATTGAATGTGAATGTAAGCATGAGGTGAAGAAAAGAGCCTATGAAGTTGTGAAAGAGAAATTGTGAAGTACAGAGATCTGGAATTGAGATTTGGTGTAGCAGTGAGTGTAGTTTGGCACAATGAGGAGGTAAAATATTTCTTATTATTCTACTAGATAATATTAAGGTTATTTGGACAGTGTGTCCAGTGATCTTACCCTGAAGCTGTTTGGGTAGTGGGTCCTTCTGTCTTCCATAACTCTTAATAGGGTTAGAATCTTTTAACAGGGATTCAAAACTCCTAATAGGGATTTATATGTATTGAATGTATTTCATAAGACTCCTAATAGAGTCCATCCTTTCACAAGGAATATTCATATTAGTGCATCTTTTGTGGGCATCATTCCCACTGGGGTTTACTCTTTGATCAAGAGGTTCCCTAGTCAACATATCTTGTGTTATTGTGTCATTGTGTATGAATATCTTTGTATGGTTAGTAATTGCATTGCTTACATGGTTAAATGATGTTAATATTGTAAAAGGTTATGATTATCTGATAACTGATTCAACCCCCCCACCTCTTAGTTATCTTGGTGGACTTTACTTTCTAACAATTGTCAATTGATGTTCCTTGCTATCAAACTAAGGGTCTAGTTTCCGTGTGGGAAAATAAAGCAACACAATGGGGTCACCCAATTTTGCAACTTAATTCCTTGAGACAACACAAGCCCTGGGATTTAAAATCCTAGGGGAATAGGTTGAATTGGTCAACCTATTTTAGAATAGGTCCACCTAATCAACCTATTCTAGAACAGGTCAACTTGGTCAGCCCATTCTAGGGATGGCCCACAAGGAGCTAGTCCTAAGGTCTCAGGCATTGCTGATGATTGATGAGCATGTTCCTGCCTAAAGGTGATGTTTTAAACTCCCCAATCATACATTGTAGTTTGAAATGAATCAAATAATCTTGAATTAGTAAGATATAAAGGAATAAAATATGGTCCAATCTACAAGGAATCAAGTGTATTTCATGGAGTCTTTCTCGATAAGTGTAAGTGATGTGGAGAAAAGTGTAAAATTCCCTAGAATCCTTAAATGGACTTAAATAACTAATTTTTTTCTTCTAAGGTCCTTAAAAAGCTTCTTCAATCAGAGGCAAATTTAGAGACCCAACCCAAATCCAAGAACCATCAAAGGTTATAATTTGTCTTCTTCTTTAATACTCATCTCCACTTGACTCCACACCTTGAAATTAGGAAAACCTTTGAACACAAATTACTTTATCTTCCCCATTTGATCAATTTATGGATCAATATAAATTATCTTCCAATGACCCACTCAAAACCATAGCCTTGTGTTCCACCAATCCCAAGAATTTATACACCTTCAATAATCTCCTAAGGCTCTTTTCACTATACCTTTTCCCTACATTTCATCACCCATTAACCACTCTTAATGTTCAAAAACTAAAAAAAATTACCTCCTTTCTCCCTTCTAGACATACACATACATAGATGTTCATAAATTTTGAACCAGATCAAAAATCCTTGATCGCTCTAGTGAGGATGGGAGAAACTACGATTTATTAAATATATAAAAGCTGAGAAAGATCCAATGGTTAGTTGGAAAAATATTTCCCCCACATTGAAGGTCTTATTCTCTGAGACAATATTATTTTCTTTTCAATGCAAACACTCATTGTTTTGAAAAAATAACAATCTTATAGCCCATTACCTATATAAATATGATTGATAGACATTGCATAAACAAAATAAATCTTCCATCCACAAAGCACAATGATTACATAGGGTATTAGAACCCTCTAAAATTTGTTTGACTGAGAAAACTGTGCCTTAATTCTCACTATCATGGCACAGTCAATTTGTATTCAACATGAAAACATAAAGACTATTCCAAAGCAATTGTAAAATAAAGTAAAAAATATTATCATCCATGCAAAGAGTTATTACTCAGAAAATCTATTGAAAAACCCAAAATGTATTAAACTTTGATCAATATGTACGAGGACATTGTTCTATCCATATAGTGTTGAATGCTCACATTGAATTATTTTCTCCTATCTCATGTAATGAATCTTCAATGCCTAACATAGGCTTCTCAAAACCCCTCCAACCGATCTAGAACAGTTGGATCTTCTAACTAATTAAGTTATGGGTATTCCCTCCAAATTGCATTTTTACCATTAAGATTCAAATCTTTAAACTTGAAAACTTATTTGAAAAGAATCCTAATAATTTATAACTAATCTTAATCCTCTAAACTTTTACATCAGTCCGTATTGGTTATACTTTCCAATTTTGGGACTCTCTTTGTTAAAAACATTAACTAAAAATATTAACAAAAATGGCTTTATGGCTTTGTTAGCCCCCTTTACAATAGCATTGTGATCTTATTGATCATGTTGTCATAAATTATAAGACCTAGGACATCTTATTTGTCTTCATCGCCTTTTGATAATCATGAGGTTTCATGTTCAACCAAATGACCCTTCTTGTCTTCATGTGGTGCTCTGCACCATACTCCTAGGGTGAAAAAGAATTCATGGCCCATGGATTAGGTGACCTGTTTCTTGTATTCCAATTCATGAGTATTGAGTGTGTATGACATGCAAAAAAAATATAGTATCTCTCTGGGACCTCCATGTACCTACAACCAAAAATAGGGGACTTATGCCAAGTACTCCATCATGCATCCTTCAATACAATGCTTATACCTTGCGCTATCATAGGGTCAACAACATGAGACCCTTGCAATCCATAAAAAAGGAATTATAAAACAAAAATTTCATCACTTCTTCATGAACCAAAACATAAGGTTGGTTCAAGACTCCTTCCTTTGCAAGAACCTTCAATGGGTCCACCACTTTTTTTTGGGAGATTCATTGTTTGTTTGCATCCTCTATAGGACATATGACTATCCCAACTTAAGTATCCTTGTCATTCTCATGACTCATAGCCCTGCTACTTTCAGTAACATCCTTTGAAAACTTCTTCTCACCATCTTCATGACCCCTTGCACCATGCGATTCATCCACTACTATGTGATGCTTAGTATTTTCTGTCAGATCTAATTGCTCCTCTTGTCTTGCCAATGGAAAACTCTACACTTCTTCTTCAACTAGGACCTCTATCTGATCATCATATTCACCTACCTCTTCAAGATAATTCTTCTCCAAAGCATCTTCTCTTATCATATATGTTTTAGCATTTAGAACCTTTGCAACATTTATAATATTTTCCTCAATAGGTGCTTGGTCATCTTAGTGTTGTTTGTTCAATAAATCATCTCTCTTTTCTTCTTCTAGGATTTCTTCCATCATCTTATTTGTTTCTTGTATTTGGGCTTCATTTTCTTCTATTCTTCTCTTTAGATTTCTAATCTTTTCTAGTGCTTGCTTTCTTGCTTCTTCCTTCTTCCTTGCTTGTTTATTCTTTCTTGCTTCTTCTTTCTTATTTTTCTCTACTTCTTCTCTTTGTTTTCTTTCATAGTCTTTCTAGGATGTTTATGCCTCAAAGATTACCCTCTATTCTATTATAAAATACATATTGACTACTACACCAATTTTAAGGATATACTTCCTTGCTTAGATACCAATTTGATGCGGAGATAAGTGTAAAACCTCCCACAAATCCTTAAATGGACTTCAAGAACTAATTTTTTTTTCTAAGGTCCCCCAAAAGATTCTTTTGTATCATCTTAAAATGGAAGCACTTCCATGATAAGAGTATTTAGCCCTCTGAGTGAGTGGTCTGGGTCATGTCAAGCACCTTGAATCAGCTCTTTGCTTGGTTCAGACTTGTTCTCCTCATACTGCTTCCTTCCATCTCTATTTTTAGTATATTTCTGCATTTCTTGACATTATGGACTGAGGTCCTGAGATTTCTCACCTCAAGGCCAAAGTTGACCTTGAGGGTTAAATTCAACCTCAACTTTGACCTAGGTCAGGGTCGACCTTGACTTTGACCTAGGGTAGAGTCAAGCTCATCCTTGACCCACAGTTCAGATTTCAAATTCCCATGATTTTTGGGTGTCAGGATTCAAAGATATTTGTTTTCCTACCTCCCGGTCGGCCATTTCGGGTTTCAGATTGGTAAATCCTTAAATTTCATTTAATGTGGGTCCATTTCTAGAGGTTAAGGTTAATTGGGGTTTAATTCTCCAATGTCGGCCTTCTCTAGAGGTTTGTGCCCTAGATCACTATAAAAGGAGGCCTTCCTCTCTCATTTTCTCCATCCATGATCAAGCAATTGACATCCATCCAATTTCACGATCAAGGAGCTCTCAAGGGGATATTCAAAATCCATCAAGTTCTCTTTCAAGAAAGCATCTATTTAAGCATTCAAGTCTTCTTATCCATTCAAGTTCTCCATTGAAGATCAAGGATTCAAGGCATTAAAGGAATTTGGTTCAAGCATGCAAGATTCATCATTCAAACCCTAGATCTAGCCATCATGATGGTGTTATCTTCCTTCAAGATCTTTTGTTCATCTTCTAGATCCATTAATTCTTCTATCAAGGTGGATTCCAAGCATACAAGCATGTAGGTTTTATATTTACTTTCAATGGTTTTGATTTACATTTTTCCATTATTGTGTTCAAGTTTTCATATCAATACACTTGTTTACATTCAAAATACAATTGCATATCTATCCAATTGCACAGCTTCATTGTAAGATCTATTTATACTACTTGCTAGCATTCTCATTTCAATTCCAATATTAAGGTTGATTCCAAACCGGGGTTTGACCAAGGCAAACCCCTCAAACAAAAAACAAAAACCCTCTTTTTCTTGCAAGTGTGGAAATTTGGATTTGAGATTGGATTTGGATACCCTTTTCAGAAAATTTCTGAGATCTACAAACAAAGTCAAAGTCAACCTTCAAAATAAGAATGTAGCCTTTGACCTTTTATGAGGGTCCAAGACTACCTGCTATCAGAAAGATAAAATATTTTTGGGTTTTCTTCATCTCGACATTTCCAGCCCAAAATAGGTTATGGAATTACCTAAAAGTACACATAGACATCAAAAATTGGCATTTTCTAGATTTTCCCGATTTTGAGGTTAGTATTTGTCTTTCAATTATTTCAAATTTCAAGCACAATTCCTTTATAGGGAAATATAAGGTTTTTCTCTCTTTTTCATATTCTCCATGGATTGATTCGATTATGCACTAACCTTTTGGTTGATCAAATTGGATCTCTCCTTTGGGAATTTGGATTCAGGAGTGGATCTCATATTTCCCCCATACATTACATTGAATAGAGGTGATTCCATATTACATCTATTCATTTTGGTGAACCCGGCATACTTACTCTCCTTTTCTTTTATGGAATTAGATCCCCTATTGTGTTAGATTCTAGATCCTTTCTTGCATTTAGATTAGATCTAGTTTATGCTCTTGCATTTTAAATTCAAAAATACAAAAAAAAAACCCATATATTCAATAAAATCCAAAAACATTTCTTACATTTACTATGAAGATTGTTAAGATGCTTTGGTGTGTGGTCATGTTCTTTATTACCCTTCTATTTATAATACCTATGATGTTTATGAGAGTATCATTCACTTCATTATGTTGATGACCCTTCACTTTTCTCTTGCCTATGCTTTTGTGAAGTTGACCGACACTAGTCTGCCTACATTTAAAAATTTTATTAAGGATTTATGTGGTAACCTTATTAATCTTTTGGATTATGTGAAGAATTTGGTAGATGATATACCATATCCTAATCATCCTAATCCTATCAATCCTATCAATCCTAATCTTTCTAATCCTAATCTGATGCCTAATTCTCCATTTGTTCATCCTCTCTCTTCCCGTACTTATGATCTGATTCAAGCTATAGTTTAGGATGCAGATGTGCAAGATTTCTTTATTTTACCTTCTCCTCTGATTCATGATGATATTAAAGAAAAAGGTAAATAAACTTCTTTAAAACCTATTATCCCACCTTATACAACCTTTACTCATGAACATGATAAACAATCACCTCCTGTAGAACCTTTACATAATATGTACACCACCGGATATAATATGGTGACTAAACAATGTTATAAAGGTTTAGGGCTTGGAGTTAATGAGCATTGTATTAGGTTTCCAGTTGATATACCCCCTAAACTAGATATGTATGGTGTTGGTTGTTAAAAATCTCAAGTCAAGGTAGGTGGTGTTGATCATCATCCTCCTCTTCACATTCTTCTTCCTACACCTATCTTAGATAACCCTAATACTCGTCAAGAAGTGGATAAAAAGTTTTATGTTGAGCTAATGAATTCCAAGAAAGAAATATTTAGACCTATGTAGATAGATGCTTGATACAAATACAAATGTCCTTTTCATTATAGAAACACACATTTACTCGCTAATTGCAAACATTTCAAGCTATATGTTAGCTGCTTTAGGAATTATATCTCACTCTTGTGCAGTTTTACAATTCCTTCATAATTTTGATATAGGGGATTCCCCTCCTTCATATATAATGTAGATGTCCTTCCCATCTTGTCTCATGACTGGGGGGCAAGAGGTGTATCTTCATACAGTCTCCTAGTTTCCATTAGGCTTTTAACATATATTATATCTTGAGCTTAATTAGTATTCTCTCCTATTTTTCTATGGTTTTGCATTACATTTTTAATCATCCATACAATCTTTCAAGATATCTTTTCTAATCCATTCATTTTGTGAAGGTATCCCTTGTCTCTATCCCTAGGGGGCAAGGTATCTCTTTCTTTCTCTTTGTCTTGGGAGCTACTTTCCTTAGCTTAGTACTATTCATTTATATTGCAATATTATTTCAACATATTGATAGATGTTTTGACTATGGATAACCTCTCTTATATGAGAAGGTGTTGACCTAAGTCATCACCTCTTCTCTATTTTTAAAATCATATTCTTTATCAACTCTCACCCTTGCTTTGGTGTTAAAAGTTGTTTCCCTTGTTCCAAAGATTTCTTTTCATCTTGTTTGCAAGTGGCTTGATGATTAAATTCTTGTTCCTGCCTTTTGAAAGATGATATTTTATTTAAAGCACTCCTCTTTGGTGGGGGTCTTGTTGATAAGATCTCTTTCTTTGAGGATCCTTTTTCCATGAGTGACATATGATTTTCACAATTATCTATATTCTTGGATGTAGGAGTCAATATCCCACTAAGAATATGGTATATATTGTTGTAAATAGGATATCTCCTTACATTGTGAAGTAGGTATCCTATTCCATCTTCATTCCTACACTTGGGGGGTAGGGATGCCATCTCCTTCTTTTCTTTCTTTCTAGGATTCACCTCTTGTTAAGTCTACAACTGATTTATCATATGGAGAGATTTTTGTACAAGTGATTGAAGATTATAGAGCTGAAGATGGATAGATAATACTATTTGCTAAATTAGTATGATGTTGTCATTGATGTCAACTAGTTTCTTATTAGTTTGATAGAACTTATCTTGTAAGTTATTCATTACCGAGACATCTGAGGAATGGTGGAAGAAGGTCACAATAGATGATGTTATGGAATGCTTTGGATAACTTATTGATGAGTCTTTGATCTCATTATGTTGATCCTAGTACATGGTATACATCTATTATGAAGAAAGAAATTCAAAGATACAAAGCAGTGTTGGTCGATAAAAGAAGACAATTTGGTGTTTACCGAGATTCTTGGTATGAACATTGACAATAGTATACACTGATGCAGTGTGTTGTATACAGAGCACAAGTTTAACCAATAAGGTTTACCGACACATTTCTTTGACTTGACCGAGAAAAATAGAAGATCATTTAATGATGTTGTAGGCCAGGAAGATTGATGAGCTGGCACCTCAAAATCAGCATAAAGATATGAAAAGGAATAAAGTTTGTTATAAGATCGACGGTTGACAAAATTTAGTAAAGATCTGACGAAGAAGATTGAAACATGTTAAAGACACATCTACCAAAGAAGGTTAAAGAGGCAAAAGCAATGAATAGGATTAAGCAGCAAAATATAATGGATGAAAATGAAATGACTTACTTGTTTATTTAAGGAGAAAGAAAATACATTATATTATGAGAGAAGGAGAAGGAGATACTGCAAGAAGCTGAGTGTGAATATGTATTCATGCAATTTCTGATCAATTGGTTACTAAACCGAGACTACAGAAACTAAGCTACACAAAGAACAAATCGAGCTACGCAGAGCATAGTATTGATTGATTGTAAGTGAAGTTGATTTAAGATCTGAAGTGTTAAATGGTCAGAAACTATTGTTTGAGGATAACATTGATTCATAATCTACAATTTTTTGTAATAAGGTGAATCAAACTACTATTACTTTCTAACAATTGTAATCAGTGAAAATCTCTTAACCGAGTGGACTTTTAAGTTCTGATTGGTGTTTCATTCTAATTAATGAAACATGGTTATCCTGTAAATCAACATAGTGAGTGATAGAAGATTAAAAGATAACTCCTAGTGGAAAATCCTCTAACCAAGTCACACCTAACAGTGTGCATTGTAACCTTTAATAGGGTTTGGTCCTCACAGACCTCACTTCAGAAGAGTGAAATTTTTGGGTTGCTGGTTCCCAGGTGGTTTCTCCCTTAATAGGGTTTCCATGTTAAAATATTTTGTGTTATGTGTTGAATGTGTTATCTATTTGTTATCATACTTTACATGTTAACTATTAGATTTAATCGGTAAATTATTTTGAGCTTATCTGATAATCAATAAATACAGTGACAGTGAAGAAGATATATGTTTACCGAGTGACAGTATTTGAAGATACAAGTTTTATGTTACTTATTTTGTTTTAGGACCTGGATAACTGATTCACCACCCCCCCTCTCTTAGTTATTCTAACAATTGGTATCAGAGTGTTGGTTGCTTGAAACAAAGTTTTAAGGATTTGAGCATAAAGATCACAAAATGAATAAGAGGGAAGTGCCCAAATTGAACAAAGACAACTTCTTAGTATGGCAACAAAGAATGAAATTGCATATAGCTAGAATTGATGGAAATGCACTAAATTTTATGACAACTAGCTATAGTGAACCGATTGGTCCTCTGATTGTGGAACAACTAAAAGATAAGCATGATCACAATGTAGCAATGATGGAACTTGTTGCTGCCTGTACTGACATTGAATTTGAAGAATTCAAAGGATTGAGTACTGCTAAGACAATGTGGGATAGACTAGAGCAAGTATACAGTGGTAACACATCTGTCAAGAGAGCTAGAGCAGAGAGCTTAAGAGGAAAATTTGATGAAATGAGAATGAAAGAAGGAGAAAATATTATGGAATATTCAAATAGAATCAAAGAAGTTGTTTATGCTATAAGAGCTTCTAATGGAGTCATTGATGAAGAAATAATTATCAGCAAAATCCTTAGAACTTTGTTACCTGTATATGCCATCAAAGTGTCTACAATTCATGAAAACCGAGATTCTTCCAATCTCACTCTTGATACTTTGATCGGTAAGCTTACTACCTTTGAGCTAAATAATTTTGATAACAGTGTTGTACCTTCTGGAAGTAAGATTGAGTCTGCTTTCATGTCAAAACTAAAAATTGGGAAATCTAGTAAATATGATAGTGACACTAATGATGACCTTGATAAGCTTGAAGTGTTAATGGCTAGAAGATTATTGAAAGGTAGAGGGAAGTATAAAGTTAAATTACCCTTGGCTTGTTTTAACTACAAGGAAGTAGGTCATATCATTGTTAGATGTCCTCATAAAAGAGATGATGATGATGAACCTAGAGATAGATCTGAAGGAAGTTATGGAAGGAGAGTTCATAAGAATTACCAACATAAAGATAGAGATGACCGAAAAGAAAAAGGTAAGAAGGCTCACTTTGCTGCTGAAGAGACTAACTCTGAATCTGATTCTAGTGTAGAGATTGTATTTGTGGCGATGAAGGATGATTCAGAAGAAGATGAGAAACATGAAGAATCTACCCTAATTTCACAAGTAAGAAAGAATGATACATGGATTATTGATAGTGGCTGCACACATCATATGACAGGTGATGTAGACAAATTTGAAGAATTAGTTGAATATGATGGTGGTTCTGTAAAAATGGGAAATGATGCTCTGTGCACTATGAAAGGTAAAGGTACCCTAGTAATAAATGATAAGATAAGATGTGAGAATGCTTACTGGGTATATGGACTAAATTACAATCTTTTGAGTGTTGCACAACTAATTAATTCAAGTCACAGATTGGTATTTGAAAAAAAAAAGGTGAAAATCTATGAAGCTAATGAAAGACTTGTTGGGAGTGGTACTTAGACCAGAGGTAACCTTTTTTTATCTTGATATTGATGAATCTTCTTGTTTACTAATGAAAGATGAAGATTTTTGGCTATGGCACAAGAGATTATGTCATGTAAATTTTGATAATATGATCAAGATTAGTAAGAAGAAAAGAGTTAGAGGTTTGCCTAACTTACATAAGCCTGATCATACTATTTGTCATGAATGTCAAAAGGGAAAGATGACTAAATCTAGTTTTAAAAGAAAAGATTTCTCAACAAAGAAAATTCTTGAGTTGGTACATACCGACTTATGTGGACCGATGAGAACTCAAAGCTACTATGGTGATAGATATTTTATTCTCTTTGTTGATGATTATACTAGATTGATGATAGTGATGTTTTTGAAAGAAAAGTCTGAAGCATTTGAGATGTTTAAATGGTATAAGGCTAAGGTTGAAAAGGAAACTGGTAAGGAGATTAAATGTTTAAGGTCGGATAGAGGTGGTGAATTTATATCTGATGAATTTACTAACTTCTACAATGAGCATGGTATCTAGAGACAAGTGTCTGCACCTAGAACACCACAACAGAACGACATTGCTGAAAGAAGAAATAGATCAATAGTTGATTGTGCGAGGACACTGATGATACAAAAGAACGTTGCACAAAATTTTTGGAGAGAAGTTGTAAGTACTTCTGTCTATGTACTTAACTGAGTACAATTAAAGAAGGACTCCAACCGAACACCATATGAACTTTGGTTTGGACACAAGCCTAATGTAAGTTATTTTAGAATCTTTGGAAGTAAGTGTTTTATCTTGAAAGATGATAGGAATGGTAAGTTTGATTCCAAAGGAGATGAAGGAATATTCTTAGGATATTTTGCCCAAAGTAAAGCTTACAAATATCTGAACAAGATGACTAACAAGATTATTGAAAGTATAAATGTTCGAATTGACGAATTTGATGACAAGCTTATAGATGAAGAAAAGACTGAGGAACCTGAAGATTACTGACATTTTACATACTATGATGTCCCTGAGTTTCAATCGAGACTATCAAAAACTACTATAACTGATAATCAGTTCCCCTATCTATAGGTCACTAAGGTGAGACTAAGGTGATCTGGCATGCTGCATCAGCCTATTTTATCAGAAGATCATACATGTTGATGCTAGCATAGATCGCACTTTGATTAAGTTCAAGGTTGTGATTAAGTTTTTTTTTAAGGATGGAGATATCAGTATTTCAAATACAATGGAGATGTTAGTATACTCATACTTTGTTATTATTTTCATTTGGCATTGTTGTCAAAGGGAGAGAATAGAAAATATGAATGAATGCTAGAAAAAGGGAGAGAATATGATAAATGCTAAAGAAACAGAAAAGAAGAGTTAAGGATGAACTATATAAAGAAGAGTTAAGGATGAACTATGACAATGTTGTAGAATAGATATTGGTATGGGTATGGTACATTCATATTATTTAAGTTTCCATCAATGCCAAAGGGAGAGATTGTTAAGTCTACAACTGATTTATCATATGGAGAGATTGTTGAACAAGTGATTGAAAATTACAGAGCTGGAGATGGATAGATAATACTATTTCCTAAATTAGTATGATGTTGTCATTGATGTCAACTAGTTTCTTATTAGTTTGATAGTACTTATCTTGTAAGTTATTCATTACCGAGACATCTGAGGAATGGTGGAAGAAGGTCATAGCATATGAGGTTATGGAATGCTTTGGATAACTTATTGATGAGTCTTTGATCTCATTATGTTGATCCTAGTATGCGGTATACATCTATTATGAAGAAAGGAATTCAAAGATACAAAGCAGTGTTGGTCGGTAAAAGAAGACAATTTAGTGTTTACCGAGATTCTTAGTATGAACACCGATGATAGTATACACTGACGTAGTGTGTTATATATTGAGCATAATTTTAATTGATAAGGTTTACCGACACATTTCTTTGACTTGACCGAGAAGAAAAGAAGATCATTTAATGATGTTGTAGGCCAGGAAGATTGATGAGCTAGCACCTCGAAATCAGCATAAAGATATGAAATGGAATAAAGTTTGTTACAAGATCAAGGGCTGAAAAAATTCAAGAAAGATCTGATGAAGAAGATTGAAACATGTTAAAGACACATCTACCGAAGAAGGTTAAAGCAGCAAAAGCAATGAATAGGATTAAGTGGCAAAATCTAATGGATGAAAATGAAACGGCTTACTTGTTTATTTAAGGAGAAAGAAAATACATTATATTATGAGAGAAGGAGAAGGAGATATTGCAGGAAGCTGAGTGTGAATTTGTATTCATGCAATTTTTGATCAATTAGTTACTAAACCAAGACTGCAGAAACCGAGCTACACAAAGAACAAACCGAGCTATGCAGAGCATAGTATTAATTGATTGTACGTAAAGTTGATTTAAGATTTGAAGTGTTAAATGGTCAGAAACTATTATTTGAGCATAACATTGATTTGTAATCTGCAATTTGTTGTAATAAGGTGAATCAAACTACTATTACTTTCTAACAATTGTAATCAGTGAAAATCTCTTACCAGAGTGGACTTTTAAGTTCTGATTGGTGTTTCATTCTAATAAGTGAAACATGGTTATCCTGTAAATCAACACAATGAGTGACAGAAGATTGAAAGATAACTCCTAGTGGAAAATCCTCTAACCAGGTCACACCTAATAGTGTGCATTGTAACCTTTAACAGGGTTTGGTCCTTATAGGCCTCACTTTAGAAGAGTGAAATTTTTGGGTTGCCGGTTCCTAGGTAGTTTATCCCCTAACAGGGTTTCCACGTTAAAATCTTTTGTGTTATGTGTTGAGTGTGTTATCTATTTGTGATCATACTTTACATGTTAACTATTAGATTTAATCGGTAAATTATTTTGAGCTTATTTGATAATCGGTAAATACAATGACAGTGAAGAAGATATATGTTTACTGAGTGACAGTATTTGAAGATACAAGTTTTAAGTTACTTATTTTGTTTTAGGACCTAGATAACTAATTCCCCCCCCCCTCCTCTCAATTATTCTAACACCTCTTTCCTTGGTTAAGCAGTATCTATCTATTATGTGATATCCAATCATACATGAAAATTTTGGTTTGCATTGAGGATATATGTCCTTAATAAGAACCTCTTTTGTTGTTTGACATTGGGTTTCCATGGTTGATATATCTCTCACCTTGGAAACTAAATAGTGTGTTATCCCTCATAAGGGTTACTTTCTTTTCACTTCTTGCATGATATCTCTTTGCATTCGTCCCTTCCATGGCCTCATAGGAGCTGTGACCTTCTTGGCTTGGACTGGGTGTTGTTTGTGGATATTGTCTTAATGTTGAAGAAGGCTTTATCCTTGTACTTTTTTGTCTTTAACATGTCAAAATAGTATTATTTTTGCCATACTAAGGAGGGGGGCATAGATAGGGTCTCCCTTGTACTATTATTTTTTATTTTTACATGATAAATCTTGGAAGGTAATGCACATAAGTTGCTAAATCTTGAAAAGACACACAATTATATGCTAAATCTTCCAATGGTAACACACATAAGTTGCTAAATCTTGATGAGACACACATTTCCAATATGCTAAATCCTGGAAAGTAACGCACATAAGTTGCTAAATCCAAAAGGGATACATATTTCCAATTTCCAATATGCAAAATCCTCTGAAGTTAACACACATAAGTTGCTAAATCCTAAAGGGACATGCATTTATAAGTTAAATCTTCCGAAGGTAATGCACATAAGTTGCTAAATCCTAAGGAGACATGCATTTCATATTCATAGTGATACAAGAAGGTGGATATATGGGTATTCTAGAAGCCGTTAGAAGACACATTAAAATTGCAAGCACAGTTTATGGGTGAACCTATTGGGATCTCCCTCCAGGGTGATTCATGGTAAGGTGGTTATCTTACTAGGTGAGGTAATCACTCTTTTCCCTTTCTCTCTTTTCGCTTTCATGCTAGTAGGACTATATCATGAAGCTATGTTATTTATAGTGTTTCTCTTGTCTTTCTTATGTAATCATTTATGGTTTTATGATAGCTTTCCAAATATGATATTAGTATGAGAAATATTTCTTAGCAAGGTTTCTTATGCTAGTTGATTTGAGTATGTTTTTGTACTAACCCCTCTTTTGTTTTTTTGTTTTTTGCACCCTCGTGCGCATCTGTTGAGTTAGAATCCTTAGCCTGGGGGATTGTGTCCCTAACTAAGTGTTATCCTATCTTGTTTCAAATCCACTAGGATCTCTTCTTCTTTCTCCTTTACGAAGAGTTTGCATCGAATCCATACTCTTGCTAAAGTGGGGGCTTAATGTATCATCTTAAAATGGAAGCACTTCCATGATAAAAGTGTTTAGCCCTCTGAGTGAGTGGTCTAGGTCATGTCAAGCACCTTGAATCAGCTCTTTCCTTAGATTAGACTTTTTCTCCTCATAGTGCTTCCTTCCATCTCTATTTTCAGTATATTTCTACATTTCCTGACATTATGGACTGAGGTCTTGAGCTTTTTTACCTCAAGATCAAAGTCGATCTTGAGGGTCAAATTTGACCTCAAATCTAACCTAGGTCAGGGTCACCCTCAACTCTGACCTATGGTAGAGTCAAGCTCATCCTTGAACCACATTTTAGATTTCAAATTCCCATAATTTTTGGGTGTTGGTTTTCAGAGATATTTGTTTTCCCACCTCCCAGTCGGCCATTTTAGGTTTCAGATTGGTAAATCCTTAAATTTCATTTAATGTGGGTCCATTTCTAGGGGTTAAGGTTAATTGGGATTTAATTCTCCAATGTCGGCCTTCTCTAGAGGTTTGTGCCCTAGATCACTATAAAAGGAGGCCTTCCTCTCTCATTTTCTCCATCCATGATCAAGCAATTGACATCCATCCACTTTAATGATCAAGGAGCTCTCAAGGGGATATTCACAAGCCATCAAGTTATCTTTCAAGCAAGCATCCATTCAAGCATTCAAGTCCTCTTCTCCATTCAAGTTCTCCATTGAAGATCAAGGATTCAAGGCATTAAAGGAATTTGGTTCAAGCATGCAAGATTCATCATTCAAACCCTAGATCTAGCCATCATGATGGTGTGATCTTCCTTGAAGATCATTTGTTCATCTTCTAGATCCATTCATTCTTCTATCAAGGTGGATTCTAAGTATACAAGCATGGAGGTTTTATATTTACTTTCATGGTTTTGATTTACATTTTTCCATTGTTGTGTTCAAGTTTTCATATCAGTACAGTTGTTTACATTCGAAATACAATTGCATATCTATCCAATTGCATAGCTTCATTGTGAGATCTATTTCTACTACTTGCTAGCATTCTCATTTCAATTCCAATATTAAGGTTGATTCCAAACTGGGGTTTGACCAAGGCAAACTCCTCAAACAAATAACAAAACCCTCTTTTTCTTGTAGGTGCAGGTGTGGAACTTTAGATCTGAGATTGGATTTGGATACCCTTTTTAGAAAACTTTTGAGATCTATGAAAAAAGTCAAATTCGACCTTCAGAATGAGAATGTAGCCTTTGACCTTTTATGAGGGTCAAAGAGTACTTGCTGTCAGAAAGACAAAAGATTTTTGGGTTTTCTTCATCTCAACATTTCTAGTCCAAAATAGGTTACAGAATTACTTGAAAGTACACACAGAGATTAGAAATTGGCATTTTCCAAATTTTCCCTATTTTGAGATTAGTATTTGCCTTTCAATTATTTCAAATTTCAAGCACAATTCCTTTATAGGGAAATATAAGGTTTTTCTCTCTTTTTCATATTCTCCATGGATTGATTTGATTATGCATTAACCTTTTGGTTGATCAAATTGGATCTCACCTTTGGGCATTTGGATTCAATAGTAGATCTCATATTTCCCCCATACATTACATTGAATAGAGGTGATTCCATATTACATCTATTCATCTTCAATCGGAGGTAAATTTAAAGACCCAACCCAACTCCAAGACCAATCAAAGGTCACAATCTTAGTCTTCTTCTTCAATACACATATCCACTTGAAAAACTCAAAACCTCTAGACACAAATTACTTTATCTTCCCCATTTGATCAATTCATGGATCAATACAAACTGTCTTCCAATGACACACTCAAAACCCTAGCCTTGTGTCCCACCAATAGAAAGAATTTATACACCTTCAATAATATCCAAAGGCTCTTTTCACTATCTCTTTTCCCTACATTTCATCACCCATTAACCACTTAACAAAAACTAAAACAAATTATCTCCTTGTTGTCTTCTTGACATACTCGTACACAAAGAACTAAACATAGGTTGTTTGGTCATTCAACAACCTATCTCTTCAAGACTTCAGGAAAAATAGTAAATTATAAAAAATATGTAGGAAAATCATATTTGTGTTACCTTTCTATGAAAAAAATAAAAAATGAATTCTGATATACACAGATCAAGTTAGAGTGATCCAAGTGACCTTATGTCTAAATTATAGTTACTGTCACTTTAGAACTTCATAAACTATGAAATATTGACCCAAAATGAATAAAACCAATTGTATCATTTATATATTGAAGTTAAAAATTTAATCTCAAAAGAAATACATTGTTATCATTTTTTTTAAAAAAAAGTTATGCTGATCCAAGTGACAGTAACTCCTTAAAAACATTATTTTTTCATGCAAACCACTTTTCAAAGGAGAAGGAAAAATGAATTTAAATGAATTTTAATTTTTTTAAAATACATTTAGAGAGTAGAAAGAAAATTCTAAAAGACTCTATTTTACATCATCTCCAAATTCCTAATAGTTTTGTGGCGACAGGTGTTTGAAAGTAAAGTTTTTTCTCAGAATGTTGATCTTTGTGTCAAAGTTGGCCAAAAAGTGGGACTCACTATTGTGGGACCACCCAGAGGTTCATAAATTTTGAACCAGATTAAAATTCCTCAATCTCTCCAATGAGGATGGGAGAAATTAAGATTTATCAAACATATCAAAATCTGAGAAAGATCCAATGGTTAGTTGGGAAAATATTGCCCTTGCATTGAGGGTCTTTTTTCTGAGACAATACTCTTTTCTTTTCAATGCAAACACTCACCATTTTGAGTGAATAATAATCTTATAGCCCATTACCTGTATAAATATTATTTATAGACATTGAATAAAAAAAATAAAGCTTTCATCCACGAAGCACAATGATTAGATAGGGTATTAGAACCCTCTAAACTCTATTTTGACTAAGAATTTTGTTCCTTAATTCTCATTGTCATGGCATAGTCGGTTTGTATTCAACATGCAAAAATAAAGACTATTCCAAAGCAATTGTAAAATAAAGTAAACAACATTCTCAACCATGCAAAGAGTTATTACTTGGAAAATATATTGCAAAACCCAAAATGTATTAAACTTTGATCAGTATGTACATGGATATTTTATCTATCCATACAGTGTTGAATGCTCACATTGCATTATTTTCTCCTTGCTTGTGTAATGAATCTTCAATGCCTAACATAGGCTTCCTAAAACCTCTCCAATCGATCAAGAATAGTTGGATCTTCTAACTAATTAAGTTATGGGTTTTCCCTCCAAATTGGATTTTTAC
This sequence comes from Chamaecyparis obtusa, assembly GCA_027943335.1. NCBI lineage: Eukaryota > Viridiplantae > Streptophyta > Pinopsida > Cupressales > Cupressaceae > Chamaecyparis > Chamaecyparis obtusa. The sequence continues at coordinate 131,194 of BSBK01012752.1, forward strand.
CATTAAGATTCAAATATTTAAACTTTAAAACTTATTCAAAAATACTCCTAATAATTTATAACCAATCTTAATCCTTGAATAGGATGAAATTAGGTCTAGCCTAAAATGTATGGTGAAAATATGAGATCTAATTCTAAATCCAAATTCTCAAAGGAGAGATCCAAATTGATCAACCAAAAGGCTAATGCACAATCGAATCAATCTATGGAAAGTATGAAAGAGAAAGAAAACCTTATATTTCTCTATAAAGGAGTATGTGTTTGAAATCTGAAATAATTGAAGGGCAAGTACTAACCTCAAAATAGGGCAGATATGGAAAATGTTGATTTTTGATGTCTATGTGTAATTTTGGGCAATTCAGCAATCTATTTCAGACTAGAAATGTTGAGATGAAGAAAACCCAGAAAACTTTTATCTTTCTCATAGCAGGTAATCTTTGACCCTGATAAAAGGTCAAAGGCTACATTAATATTTTGAAGGTTGACTTTAACTTTGTTCACAGATCTTGGAAGTTCATCGAAAAGGGTATCCAAATCCAAGCTCAGATTTGCATTTCCACACCTGTACCTGCAAGAAAAAGAGGGTTTTTGTTGTTTGTTTGAGGGGTTTGCCTTGGTCAAACCCTGGTTTGGAATCAACCTTAATATTGAAATTGAAATGAGAATTCTAGCAAGTAGTAGAAGTAGATCTAATAATGAATCTATGCAATTCGATAGATACACAATTGTATTTGAGATGCAATTAAGTATGTTGACATGAAAGCTTCAACACAACAATGGAAAATGTAAATCAAAACCATGAAAGTAAATGCAAAACCTTAATGATTTTATGCTTAGAATCCACCTTTATAGAAGAATGAATGGATCTAGAAGATGAACAAAGGATCTTGAAGGAAGATCACACCATCATGATGGCTAGATCTAGGCTTTGAATGATGAATCTTGCATGCTTGAACCAAATCCCTTTGAATGCTTGAATCCTTGATCTTCAATGGAGAACTTGAATGGAGAAGAGGACTTCAATGCTTCCTTGAAAATGCTTGATGAAATTCTTGCTTGATCTTTGCTTGAATGCTCATGAAATTGCTTGAGAGGAGATATGAAAACTTGATAATGGATGGAGAAAATGAGAGAGGAAGGCATCCTTTTATAGTGATCTAGGACACAAACCTCTAGAGAAGGCTGATATTGGGGAATTAAATCCCAATTAACCTTAACCCCTAGAAATGGACCCATATTAAATACAATTTAAGAATTTACCATTCCAAAACTTGAAATGGTCGACCCAGAAGTGGGAAAACAAATATTTCTGAAACCCGACATTCGAAAATCATTGGAACTTGAAATTTGAACCCTCGATCAAAGATGAGGTAGATTCTGCCCTAGGTTAGGGTCGAGGTCATCCCTAACCTAGGTCAGAGTTGAGGTTGACTTTGACCCTCAATGTCAACTTTGACCTTGATGTCAAAAACCTCAGGACCTTAGTTCCTAATGCTAGGAAATGCAAAAATAAGGTGAAATCAGGTGGAGAGAGAGAAGCAGAATGGGGGGTAAAAACTAGATTCAAGAAAAGAACTCATCACAGTGCTTGACATGACCCCATACTACTTACTCAAAGGGCTAAATTCTCTTAACATGGAAGTGCTTCCATTTTAAGATGATACAATCCTCTAAACTTTTACATCAATCCTTATTGGTTATACTTTCCAATTTTTGGACTCTAGTTGTTCAAAACATTAACCAAAAATATTAACAAAAATGGCTTTATGGCTTTGTTAGCCCCCTTTACAATAGCATTGTGATCTTATTGATCATATTGTCCTAAATGAGAAGACCTAGGACATCTTCTTTGTCTTCATTACCATTTGATAATCATGAGGTTTCATGGTCAACCAAATGACCCTTCTTGTCTTCATGAGGTGCTCTGCACCAGTAAACCTTTAGGTGCAAGCAAGGAGATGTAAGTTGTAGTTAATGTCACTACAAAATATAGTGTAAGGTGGACATAGGAAATAAAGGAAATGAGGGTTGTTAATTGGGTGGCCATGTCGTGGAATGCCACATGGTCACCTATCTAGTTCAATGGTATGGTGCACAGCTTTAGGGTGTTGTCCCACACATTTGTCAATTGACGCATAGAAATGTTATGAAATAGACATGTTGGATGAATTAGACCAAAAAACATAGAAAATCGTTGACTCAATAGGAAAAATATTTATTTGAGGTTAACAAATCAATGATCTAGGTGGTCAAAAAATATGGTTCCTGGGTCCATGTGGTGTGTTACATAGACCCTTGAAATTAGGGTGTGTATTCTCTCAATCCTCTCCCATACCCCTCAAAACATCATGCCAATGCAGAGTAGTTTACAATGTGTTATTGAATGAGAGATAATTTATGAAAAGCTAAATACACCCTTGATGTTGTAATTTAGTAATTATTTGATGATGAGTAGAAATTTAATTTTAAATTGATGAATGATGTCAAGAATTTAAATATATAGTATTTCTTAGGTAATATATTAAAAAAAAGAAAGATTACATATATAATTATAGATATTTTAGAAACAAAAAAATTATATATATTACAACATTTTAATCGTATTTAAATCAATTATAATTTGTTGAAAAGATTAAAGATTATAATTAAAACAATTAATAATAATATAAATACAATTTGCACCTATTAATTTAAAATACTTTTAAAGTAGCATTCAAAATATTTTTAGTAAAATTTAATAATTATAATTTTTATTTATTTGATTTATATATTACATAAGAAAGAATGTGACTTTAGAAAAATCTATCAAGAAAATTACCGAAGCTCTTGAAATTCATAAGATGAGACAAAAAAATCATTTTTTTAGTAGTTCATTTATTCTTGTGTAATTAAACTCAGTATATTTGCAATTTCATAGAGTCAACAAATATAAGATGTAACTTTCAGAAATAAAAGACCATTACAGTAATTTAATCACAGATTTGGGAAACAAAGAACTTTTTAAAGTAGAAATGCCTATGCACACACATACAAAGATAGGAAATTATTTTAAGGATCCAAATGCCATCTTTATTTTATATCTGAAGTCTGAGACAATGAAATAACCATCCACGGGCTCAATAAAATGGGACAATACTACATAACTTCAAAATTGATAAAAGAATTTACAACAATCGTTAAACTGAATGATCAGAGAATAGATATCGATGACATGACCTCCATTTAAGAGAATAGATATCATATTAACTAGGGTGGTATTTGGGCCATAGCCAGAGAAATATCTACTCTGCAAGCTAACAATCTATTGTCCAAGTTTTTAGAAATTAAAATAAACTCAATTTTGTTCAATAAAAAAATTACCTAAAAAATCAAAATGTCAAAACTACATCACTCAATTTAAATCCAAATCAAACTCAGAACATAGCAGATAGACATAAAGATAAAAGAACTAGAACCCACATGACACTTTCTAGATTAAAACAACAAACATTGAAATAAAAGCCTTTTTCACAAGGATTTAAATAGAATGTAATGCAATAAAATTGCTTATAATAAAGGCTACACTCCCTAATAATATTGAAAAGGAAATACAAACACAAAATGAAGCAAAACCTAAAGAAGCTAAATAAAACTATTAATGTCGTGCGCCAAACTGATGGAGAACCTGTTGGAAACATATTTGCTAACACATCTTATAAAATTTTATATTTAAATGTTGTGTGCATAAGATATTTTTTTGTAAGCTTCATTGCGGTTGTTTTTAGCTACTTGCCTGCGAAGGTATTATTGACTGTGTAGCTTACATTTCAAAATTGATTGGGTGACAAAGATTCAAATTAAATGAAAACTTAACCATAGCAGCGACAGTGAGAAAAAAAGAAATGAAAATGAAATGGAAATAGAAGGTTTGGGTGGGCCCAAGCAGTCACTTGAAGCACGCAACGCTTCAAGTGTGTTGCATCTACTGTACTTTCATATTTCAACTTCAACTTCAGTATTTCTAATAAAAGAAATAGCTGAATCTGGTTCTCAAACATGAAAATTTTAGCTGTCATGACCTTCATCCATATATTAGATCTCAGTTCTTGCATCCAACAAGCAGTAAACAACTTTATGATGAAGCATTCATACATAGTGAAACATTTCACCTGATTAAGTATTTACCCTTAGAATGCGTAAATTAATTACACTGATAAAGTTTGGTTGTTGGTGTAGATTCTAGCCGAGTCCAGTTGACTAGCCGCCCAACACATGCTTCTCTCCACTGCACCATCCATCATTAATGCCCCACCTAATTTGATCAATAGTGTACTTGATATTTATTATGTATTTTCTTATAAATATAATGGATTAGGTCTGTGATTAGTAGAGCCCATATTTGGGTTTCTCTCTATGAGTTTCTCCTCTATTTCCTAGTTTTTCTACTTGGTATCAGAGCCAGGAGTGAGGATTGATTTTCATGGATTGCTGAATTCTATTTTGCACAGTAAGTTGAGGAACAAGTAAAGGATTCACGAAGTGTTGTTTGGAGTTGCATGAAGGAGCTAAGATTAAAATAAAATTAGAGAAGCTATTGATAGAGATCATGCCATGTGGGAAAGTTTTGTTCAATATTTTCTCCAGTTATAGAGCTTCTAGGGGCTGAGTTGCATGAAGGAGGTGAGATTAAAATAAAATTAGAGAAGCTAATGATAGAGGTCATGCCATGTGGGTGAGTTTTGTTTGACAATTTCTCCAGTTATAGAGCTTCTAGGAGCTCCTGGATCTAATACCATTTGTGAATCAACTTTGTTATATGAAGAAAGACATCGATAGCTATAAAAGGAGTTTCATGTAAGAGAATGTTGTTGCAAGAAGAATATGACAAAGTTTCCAAGTTGACGAAGATAAAGAAGTGTCTAATAATAATTGGTTCTCAAGATGGGCATTTCCTAGGACAATATTGTTGGGGCTAGTGTATTACCAAGTGTTGTAACAAGTTCATTAATTATTGAGGTTGTTGGACATTTGCCAACAAGACAGTACTCACTATATGTTTGTCATTGATGACAACATATGGAAAGTAGCATGTGTGGAAGTTCTATGTAGTAAGATTTAATTATATGATGCATGGACATAATATCAAGATGATATCATGGGTGCAAAGGTTAACTGTTAGTACAAACAGTTATATAGCAGCTTGTGTCAGCAGTGCTCCTAACAGAGTAATAGGTAGTGTTCTATGTATGGTTTTCCATATAGTTATCATGGAGCCTTGTGCACTTGGATATATGTTGAAGATATGTCAGTGATGTTAAGTTCATGGACACATGGTCTGATGATGAACGCAAGTGAAGTTATGCAGTTACTATTTGCCAGTAGCAGTTTCTCATGTTTGTTCAATAGAGCCGACAGAGATTTTATTGGTTCTTGAGTTTCACCTATCTTTCAGGTATGCACCCTTGGATTTAAGCTTAGAAATGAGTTATTGATGTTTGGTTAAGAGCGCATGACTTAATTCAGCTTGTGGAGAAAGATCTAGTTGTTTTGGTAGAGCCGACAATGTGTAGCATGCATCTACATTTTTCTTATTAAGATAGGTCCCAGAATATGTTGCATACATAGTAGAGGTGACAAAATTTTTGTTAAATTTTGTTATGGTTTCTCTATTATGATTTCAAGGTGGTTCTAATAGGCTAACTTGATTACATCATTTAGAGGATAGATATTTATAGGCAGTCATTTGTGATTGCTTAAGCATGGTTCATGGTTGATTAAGCAGAGAAGAGCAGAGTGTGTGAGGTGTTGATCCATCAAAAGAAGGTCTATGTGACCAAGTAAAGAGATTGTGCTATTCATTGGAACTGATCTAGACAACAGGTCTAACGGCAGCTCACCAAGATCTAGATATAGTGTATATATGTTATTTAGAAGGTTGTAGCCTTCACCCCTTTGAGCAGTGAGCTCTCAGATAGTGTGTCCTCTCCCCTAATAGGGACAATTGTAAAAGACTCCTAATAGGGTCTGACCCTTAACCAGGTCTACTGTACTACATATATTATAAAGCTACTCCAAATAGGGTAAAGGATCTTCTAACAAGGATCATTATACACTAGTATAAAATATTAGTGGGTATCAAGTCCCACCGAGGTTTTTACCTATTTGGGTTTCCCTGTAACCAAAATATTGGTGTTGTGTTCATGTGTTCTTTCATTATGTTTATGCTTTATGTTTAAGTATACTTAATTGGATAAAGAATTGAATCTTATAGCTAACTGATTCACCCCCCTCCCCCTCTTAGTTATCTCTTGGGACTATTCCTAAAAATTGGTATCAGAGCCAAGTGCCTCGAAGAGAAATCTTAATAGCTTGAGGTTGATCAAATGGCATACTTCAGGAAAGAGTGTCCTAAGTTTGATGGAGAGAATTATCTTGATTGGAAGAACAAGATGGTGACGCATTTGCAGTGCATTGCTTTTGAAGTTTTTAATGTTACTATCAAAAAAGCCAAGATTCCTACCCGAGAAGACCTTGGAAAGGATGATGCTACTGAAGCACAAAAGGAATTGTTTCATCATAATGCTATTTCTAAAGAAGCCCTTATTAGCACCCTATCAGATAGTAAGTTTTCTGAGATAAAGAAGGTAGACACCACCCACAAGATATGGAAGTACCTAGCAGACATATTTGAGGGAGACAAACAAGCAAAGGATGCACACAGAAAGACATGGAAGAAAAGATTCAATGCATTAGAGATGTTGCCTAAAGAGAAAATCAGAGCTTATAATCAAAGGATCAATGAAGCAGTTGCTAGAATTAGAAACAATGGTGGAGAAATCTCAGAGGAAGATATTATGGACAAGTTGATGACTACTCACTCCAGAATATGAAAGAAAAATCAACATCCTTGATGAGACCATGCATCTTACATCTAATTTCAAGAGAGAGACCTTAATCAGAAAAATCTCAGCTTTTGAGATTTCAAGATTGAAGACAGAACCTAAAAGTGAGACAGCCTTCAAAGAAACAGTTCATGGTAAGAAATCTGCAAACACTTCTGGTAATTTTGATGATGATGATGAAAAGAAAACTTTAGATGATTTTATTGCTATGACTGCTAAAAGAGAAAAGAAAGGAAAAGGAAAATATGAAGGTCAATTTCCATTTAAGTTCTTTTCATGTAATAAGATGGGCCACTTTGCATCTAAGTGTCCTACTAGAGCTAGAAAGTTCAAGAAGGATTACAAGCCTAAGTACTCTAAGGAATGTTACTTTTCTAGAGATGGAGTTTCATATGATGAATTGGGTGAAGAAGAAATAGGATTCATTTCTATTGTAGAAAAAATGAGTAGTAAGTTAGTTCCTAAAGATGAGAAAGTAAATCAAGAGCTAGCATTGATTTCCCAAGTAGATATAAGGACAAACTAGATTATAGATAGTGGTTGTTCACATCACATGATAGGTGATAAAGGTAGATTTTTTCATCTGGACAAATACAATGGTGGTATGGTCAGATTTGGAGACAACACTCCTAAACCAATAGTTGGTAGAGGAGCCATCACCTTGGATGGAAAGAACAGTACTAATGATGTTCTCTATGTTGATGGTTTGAAACATAACCTTCTCAGTGTTGGATAGTTACTTGGAAAAGGATATCAGTTGGAGTTCAAAGATGAAAAATGCATCATTAACAACAAGGATGATGTTATGATTGCATCAGGCTCAAAGAAAAGAGGTAATGTTTTTCAACTCAATTCTAAAGCAAGTTGTTTTGTTGCTAAAGTTGATGATAGTTGGTTGTGGCATAAAAGTCTATGTCATATCAATTTTGATAACATAGTAAAGATAGGAAATGTTAAGGCAGTAAGAGATCTACCTAGCATAGTAATGCTAGTTGATACTATATGTAGGGAATTTGTGATGGGAAAGCATGTGAGGAATTCATTCAGGAGAAAACACAATTTAGTAGAAAACAAGTTGGATCTGATTCATACAGACCTATGTGGTCCAACTCAAATAAGATCATACTATGGTGAAAGATATTTTATTTTGTTTGTTGATGATTATACTAGGATGATGTGGGTTGCGTTATTAAAGGATAAGTCAAAAGCATTTGATAAGTTTAAAATATTCAAAGCTAAGGTTGAGAATGAATCTGGATTAAAGATAAAATGTTTGAGATCAGATAGAGGAGGAGAATTCACCTCTGACAGATTTTATGAGTACTGCGAAGAACATGGCATAAAGAGATAGTTAAGTGCACCTAGAACACCTCAGTAGAATGGGATTGTAGACAGAAGGAATAGGATCATTCTTGATACAGTGCACACCATTATGAAGTTGCATACACCTATTGGAGAGATGTGGTCAATACAATAGTCTACACCATCAATAAAATTCAGCTAAGGCCTGGCATTGACAAAATGTCATATGAGCTATGGTTTGGTAATGTTCCCATAGTAAAATACTTCAGAATCTTTGGAAGTAAGTGCTACATCAAGAGGGATGAAGCAATACACAAGTTTGATGCTAGAAGTGATGAATGTATTTTCCTTGGTTACTCTACTAAAATTAAAGCTTATAGATGTTTCAATTTAAGATTGAAGAAGATTATTGAAAGTGGTAATGTTAAGATTGATGAAAAGTTTAATGTTCAAGAAAGATATCATGACTACTCACCCATGATTGAAGTACCCAGACCCTCATCTAGTGAGACAATTATTGAAGAAATGTTTGATAGCATTGATGTGTTATTCAATGACCCTGAGACAAGTGAGGAAGAAACTCCTAAGGCTGATGAGTCAGCATCAACAAAAGTTCCAAAGTTTACATCTAGAAACCATTCCAAGAAAGACATAATTGGAGATTAGAGCGGCAAGGTCTAAAAAAGATCACAAGAAAAGAACTCAGTTAGTAGTGATGTGGTATGTTTACTATCTCAAATTGAACCTTTAAGTGTAGAAGATGCTTGTAAGGATTCAAATTAGCATGATGTTGTGAAAGAAGAACTTGATCAGATTATTAAGAATGACACTTGGGAACTAGTCCCAAGACCTAGTGATAAGAATGTGATTGGAACAAAGTGGATGTTCAGAAACAAGATGAATGATGATGGTACAGTTGTAAGAAACAAAGAAAGGTTAGCATGTAAAGGATATGCACAGAGAGAAGGCATTGACTATTCAGACACATTTGCACCTATGAGCAGATTAGAAGCTATTAAGTTGTTTCTAGCTTATGCTATAGTAAAAAACTTTAAAGTTTATCAGATGGATGTCAAGTCAGCATTCCTAAATGGAGATCTGAAAGAAGAATTTTACATTCAGTAGCCTGAAGGATTCACCTTATCGGACAAACCTGATATGGTAAGCAGACTGAAGAAGGCCCTCTATGGACTTAGGAAAGCCCCTAGAGAATGGTATGAGAGACTATATGGATACTTAACAAAGATTTGATTCAAGAAAGGAGCAATAGATTGTAATCTATTCATTAGAGAGACATCTAAAGGTTTGTTACTTGTAGCTATATTTGTTGATGACATTATCTTTGGTGGTAATGACAAACTTAGTGCTGAATTTGCTAAGGAGATGTAGAATGAGTTTGAAATGAGTATGATTGGTCCTATCAAGTACTTTTTGGGACTAAATGTGTAGTAGATAGAGAAAGGTATATTCATTAATCAGTCCAAGTATGTGAAAGAAATATTAAAGAAATTCAAGATGGATGATTGCAAGCTAGTAGGGACTCCTATGATTACTAGATTCAAGCTTACAAAGGAAGATGACTCACTAGCAGTTCATATAACATTCTATAAGTCTATGATTGGCAAACTGATTTATCTTACTCAAACTAGACCTGATATTTCAAATGCAGTTGGCATAGTTGGAAGATTTGTAGTAGAGCCTAAGCAAAGTCACCTGATGGTAGTAAAGAGGATATTCAGATACTTACAAGGCACTATAAACTATGGTCTATGGTATCCCAATTCAAAAAATGTTGATCTTCATGTGTACACTGATGCATATTGGGTAGGATGTGTTGATGATAGAAAGAGTACATCAAGTGGAGTAGTGTTTCTTGGTGATAGACTTGTCACTTGGACAAGAAAGAAACAAAATTGTATCTCTCAGTCAACAACATAAGTGGAGTATGTTGTAGAAACCTTGAATTGTTCTACAATTGTTTGGATCAAGCAAATGATAAAGGATTTTGGAATTCAGATTGATTATCCTATTGGTATTCTCTTTGATAACACTAGCACTATCAATATGTTGAAGAACCCTATGATGCATGCAAAGACAAAGCACATTGAGATCAAGTATCACTTCCTAAGAGAGAAAGTGGCAGATAAAGAAGTCAAGCTAGAGTATGTGAATACTAAAGATCAGTTGGCTGACATATTCACAAAGCCCTTGCCTAAGGATACTTTTGAGGATCTCATGGAAAGTTGGGAGTAATTCCCTTCAGTGATTCTTCTTAGAAGTAAGAAGGAAAGGCATTAGTCCTCAAGGACTAATGGAAGGTTGACTACTCCACCTCAGGAGTAGTACAGGTGCTTAAAATGATTGGTGCCCTTTTCCATTGATGTCAAAGGGGGAGTAGTATACAGAGTCATGAAAAATAGAAGGACTAATATTCTAAGGGTGAGTGGTATTCAGTTGTGACATCAGTTTAGTTGAGGAAATAGAGAATTTTGGAAAATATTGCAATAGATGGAGGATTCATCTTTGGGGGAGTTTTGAATAGGAAATGGAGAATGTTATAATAGAAATGTTCATTTGGGTTGGTGGTGGTTTTTCACTCCACGTGTTGCCATCAATACCAAAGGGGGTGATTGTTGGATATTTTCCAGTAGGCTAGTACTAACTGTATGTTTGTCATTGATGAAAACATATGGAAAGTAGCATGCATGGAAGTTATATGTAGTAAGATTTAAGTATATGATGCATGGACATGATATCAGCATGATATCATGGGCACATAGGTTAACTATTAGTATAGATAGTTATATAGCAGCTTGTGTCAGTAGTGTTCCTGACAGAGTAACATGTAGTGTTCTGTGTATGGTTGTATGTACAATTATCATGGACCATTGTATGCTTGGATATATGTTGAAGATGTGTCAATGATGTGAAGTTCATGGATGCATGGTATGATGATGAATGCAAGTGAAGTTATGTAGTTACTATTCGCCAGCAGTAGTTTCTTGTGTTTGTTTAGCAAAGTAGACAGAGATTTTATTGGTTGTTAAGGGTTGCCTATCTTTAGGGTATGTGCCCTTGGAGTTAAGCTTAGAAATGAGTTATTGATGTTTTGTTAAGAGCGCATGAGTTAATTCAGATTGTGGAGAAAGATCCAGTTGTTTTGGTAGTGCCAATAGTGTGTAGCGTGCATCTACATTTATCTTATTAAGATAGGTCCCAGAATATGTTGCGTGCATAGTAGATCAAATAGAATTTGTATTAAAGTTTGTTATGGTTTCTCTATTATGATTTCAAGGTGGTTCTAATAGGTCGACTTGATTATATCATTTAGAGGAAAGATATTTATAGGCAGTCATTTGTGATTGCTTGAGCATGGTTCATGGTTGATTAAGCATAGCAGAGTAGAGTGTGTGAAGTGTTGAGCTATCAAAAGAAGGTTTATGTGACCAAGTAAAGAGATTTTTCTATTCATTAGAATTGATCTAAATAGCAGGTCTAAGTGCAATTCACCAAGATCTAGATATAGTGTGTATCTGTTATTCAGAAGGTTGTAGCCTTTGCGCCTTTGAGAAATGACCTCTTGGATAGTGCATCCTCTCCCCTAATAGGGACAATTATAAAAGACTCCTAACAGGGTCCAACCCTTAACTAGGTCTATTGTACTTCATATATTGTAAAGCTACTCCTAACAAGGTAAAAGGATCTTCTAACAAGGATAATTATACACTAGTACAAAATATTAGTGGGTATGAAGTCCCACCAGGGTTTTTATCTATTTGGGTTTCCCCGTAGCCAAAATATTGGTGTTGTGTTCATGTGTTCTTTCATTCTATTTATTCTTTATGTTTAAGTATACTTAATTGGATAAAGAATTGAATCTTGTAGATAACTGATTCACCCCCCCCCCCCCCCCCCCCCCCGGTCAGTTATCTCTTGGGACTATTCCTAACAGAGGTCAAAGGTGCTTTGGCCATTGATGTGTTCAAATTGTGGTTGAGACATGATGATAGTAGTCCATGCGGAATGGACATCTCTTGATACTATAGAGATGTTTAACCAAATGAAGAAGCATTGTATGAAGCTACTAGTTATGCATTTGTGGTCTGTGGAGCATCTATGTGAAAGCGGGAGTGCCAGAGAGTGCATTCTTGTGAGAGAAGAAGATTTGAAAAGAGTGCAAAGTGGAGTGGTGATCAAAGTCAAAGGTTAAAATTTATTTCATTGTTGTTAAAAGTGTTCTATTATATGCTTCTATTTGAAATATGTGTTCGGTGTTATAGATTAGTTGTGAATTTTAGTGTTGGTTACCTCAGGAGTATCTTGTTGAATAAAAGGTGAAATGGTGTATTAAATACTATTGTCATGGTGCAAAGGTCTATGTGTACTAATTTGGAGTGAAAGTGTTCAAGATGGAAGTAGGAGAATTTGTTTGTCTAAATGTGAAGGCTGTCTCAATGTTATGTAAAATAAGACTGTTGATACGATACCCTCAAGAAATTATTGTTCATAGTAATTTTGAATAAAAGTTGAGATGGTGTGTAAAATACTATTGTCATGGTGCAAGTGTCTGTGTGTACTAATTTGGATTGAAAGTGTTCAAGATGGAAGTGGGAGAATTTGTTTGTCTAAATGTGAAGGCTATGTTGTTGTTACGTAAAATAAGACTATTGATATGATACCCTCAAGAAATTGTTGTTCATGAAGATTGAATTAGTAGATGGTTGTGAATGGGCTATGTATTTTGGATTAATATTTTGATTTTGAGTCACCTATGTTAAAAGGCAGAACAAAAGTATTTATAACACTTGATTTGTTGTAAGGGGTACATTATCAGTTGTGCCTGATGCCCTAGAGGTTTTTGGTTCAATATATTGATGAACCATGTGTATCATCTTAAAATAGAAGTACATCCATGATAAGAATGTTTAGCCCTCTGAGTAAGTGGTTTGGGGTCATGTTGAACACCTTGAATGGGTACTTGACTTGGATCTAACCTTTTCCCCCGTTCTGCCCCATTTTCCACTTCTTCCCAGCATTCTCCTAGCATTTTGTACTATGAACCTAGGATTCTTGACCTCAGGGTCAAGGTCGACCTCAACCCTGACCTAGGTCAGGGATGACCTTCACCTTGACCTAGGTCAAGGTCGACTTCATCCTTGACCCTAGGGTCTGGGATCCTTGGGGTTAGCTTCTGGTTTTAGGATTTCATCAAAATCTTGTCTTTTCCCTCTTAGGGCCCACTATTTCTTGGATTAAGTGTCAAATTCTTGAATTAATATTTGAGGTGGACCTTTCTCCAAATTTGTATAGGATTCCTAATTTATTATTGGAGATTATCCTTTCTTGAGTTTTGTGCCTAATGCTCAAATTAACTTTGGGGTTGGCCTTACCTCAAATTTTGTAACAAGGATCTTAAATAATTATTTTATTTCTATATTAAGGGTGGTCCCATCCTATATTTTTGTGTCAAGACTTTAATTTAATTTCCTCTCTATGTGCATCTCTCTAGATTTTTGTGCGATGGGTCCTTAATTATTATTTTCTACAAGGCCCCTCTTGTGCCCTAGATCACTATAAAAGGCAGCCTTCCTCTCTCCTTTTCTCCATCCACTTTCATGATCAATCTCTCAATCAAGTTTTCATGCTCAAGCACTCTCAAGAAAGAAGATCAAGCATTCAAGCCTTCAATCATTCAAGCATTCAATTCATCATGGAGATCCATTAGAAGCCATTGAAGGATTCAAGCTCTATGGAGCCCTCTTGTTGAAGATCCATCCATTCAAGCCTCTTCTTATTCCAAGATCCATTCAAGATTTCTATTGAAGATCTAAATACAATTGATTGGAGATATCCACATTTGATTTTACATTCATCCATTCTTGTAGATTCAAGGATTTGAATCCTCCACAAGGGTTTCAACATAAGTAAGGTGAATTGTTCCATTTACTTTGTTTACTACTGTAATTTCAATTCAATTTCAAGGTTAATTCCTAAATTGGGTTTTGACTGAGGCAAACACCTTCCCCCCAAAAAACAAAACCATTTTTCTTGTAGGTACAAGTGGGCGATGACAAATTGAAGTTCAGATCTAGATACCCTTTTCACTGAACTTTTGAGATTCGTGAATAAAGTCAAAGTTGACATTCAAAATCCTGAGGTCATCCTTGACATTTTATGAGGTTCAAAGACAACTTGACCTCAGAAAAGAAAAGGATTTCTAGGTTTTGTAGATCTCACAGTTTCGGTTTTAAAATGTGGAAATCAACAGTTCCTGAGATCTTTTGACAAGGCTTTCAGGTGATTCTTTTTCAGAGGTAAGTACCTTTATTTCTTCATTTCAATATTAGTCATCTACATTTACTTCCCATATCAATACAATTCAAATGTATGTTTAAAATATTGGTTTTGGGGTCTCTTTTATGTGCAAACCATTGTTTTAGGACCCCATCCATATTTTATTGTTTACATTTTGGTGAACTCCACGTGAATCAATGGCTGATACATTTTGGTGAGCCCAACAAACTTACTCTCTTTATTTTGTGGAATTAGATGTCCTATTGTTTTAGATTCCTCTTTGTCTTACCTTGTGGGTTCACCTTCACCTATATATTTTGGTGAACCCGTTTACGACAACTCTTTCTTTAGTGGAATTAGATGCTCTATTGTGTTTATGAAAACTCTTGCTTTTTTGAGTTAGATTTATATTTTGTGCTTACAAAAGTAGGTTTATTTTATGCTCTTGCACTTATACAAAAAAATTGAAAAATTTATTCAAAAATACAAAAACATTTCATTTGAATGCATCTAGATATATCTAGATCTATTTTATATGCATTTCTTTATTCATTATCACATTGCACAAGTTATCTCAAGCTTGGTTCAAGTGCTTTATTAAACCTTTGGATGGGAATGTTGATTTTTCTTTTCCTTCTGAAACCATTGTGAATGATCCCTTGGATAAAGACATTGATTTATCCCCTCCTCATGAAGAAGCTTTAAGACAAGAGGGTAATTTATTAATGGATGACATATTCATACATGATGACAACTCTTTTTCTACAACACACTCCCCTTATGTAGACATTTAATGAAAGAAGATGACATTATAGATTCTTTAAGCTCCATTTGGGATTCCTTCTAGTGAGGAGGGATTAGTAGAGAATGATATGAATCCCCTTAATGCTCTCCCTCTTAGTGATGATCTTATGGAAAATCAAGATCCTACCTCATCTCCTCCTAGGATGTCTTCTTTTCTTCCTTCTTGTGAATATATTTGTAGTGTTGAGACAACTAATATGGTTTTTCTAAAACCCTTGTTGACTATCAAAGGTTGTCCTCACATTACTATCAAAGGTAAACCTATGGAGTCTTTTAATGATCAAGATTCGATAGCTCACACTTATCGTACAAGGAATAATCCTCAACCTAATCTGGTGGTTTCTACTTCTTTTCCACCTTCTCAACTTATTCTTCCTCCTCCACCCCATCCTCCTAGAAAAGAATATGATTTGATTAACCAATTACAAAATAATCATAGCAAGATTTCTTTATGGGAGCTTCTTCAAACTTCACCTACTTACTATGAAGCCTTACAAAAATCTCTAGCAACTCTTCCTACTAGACCTCTTAATCAAGAGAACATCAATAACTTCTTACAATGCATGCATGCTACCTCGGATCGTCCTAATATTGTATTTAATCAAAAGGATTTACCTTCTAAAGAAGTTCTAAATCAATATGATGCTCTTATGGTTGTTTTTTCTATCGATAAAAGTATCATTCGTAGGACCTTGATTGATAATGGATCTGAGCTTAATGTTTGTAGCATGGACATGCTCAATTAATGTCAATCTTTCAACTATTCAACTTGACAATGTTTCTATACATGGCTTTGATAACATTGCTAAGAACACTTTAGGCATCATTACCTTACCTATCAAAGTAGGACTGGTCATCCTAAATACACCTATTCATGTTATACCTAGACCTCTCAATTATAATTCTCTTTTGGGTAGACCTTGGTTGCATGAGATTCATGCTTTTCCTTCCACCCTTCACCGTAAAGTCAAGTTTATGCATAATTAATGAGATGTGTACACTTCATATAGATGATGCACCTAATCCTTGTTTGAATATTCAAGCTCAAAATACTCCTACTCCTAATAGTAATCCTTCATTCTCTAATTCTCTTCCTGGCGATGATTGGGGAACCTTGGATTTTACTCCTACCTTTATTGGAGAGTAGAAGGTTAATGATCTTGATTTTATGAAGAAACAAATAGAATTTGAACAATGAGTTTTTACTTCTAAAGCCATTCATAATAACTTTATCATTGATAAAACTACTACGGATGATATTGTGACTACTGAAGTTCCATTGACTCCTTCTGATATGGCTTCTCGTTATGGTCCTGGTTATCATTTCCTCGTTAAACAAGGATTTAATGGCCAAGGATGTGGTAAGCATCAACATGGAATTCAAATTTCCTTACACACTGGGGTCATGAGCATTCTTATGGATTGGGATTTAGTCCTCAACAACAAATCAATGTTAACAACATCTCAAATAACACTTCAAAAAATGATGAGCCTATAAAGGAATTTGACCAAGAAGTTCTTTTGCCTAAACTCCTTCTTACTAAGATGATTACTAGACTTAAATGCAAAAAGAAATGCAGCCCACACTTGAAGACTCTTCCTTTTTGTTTATATCATAGATTTCATGATCACTCTACTAATGAATGTCAAGCTTTACATTGTAAGATTAGGTAGCTCATTGATAGTAATGTTATTTATATATCATGTGGCAATGAGTTGTATTTCAATATTCTTCTCTCTAAATAACATCTATGTTCCTATTATGGAGCTCCACATTATGTAAACAATGTTAGCCTAATTCTTGGGGGCTCATTGTCTTGCATAGTGTTTTCAGAAATATAATAGGTCCCCTTCCATCCTTGTTCTCACACTTGGGGGGAAAGGATGTCATCTCCTTCTTTTCTGTCTTTCTGGGATTCACCTCTTTCCTTGTTTAAGAATTATCTATCTATTATGTGATATCCAATCATACATGAAAATATTGGTTTGCATTGAGGATCTTTGTCATTGATCACAACCTATTTTATTGTTTGACATTGGGTTTCCATGGTTGATATATCTCTCATCTTGGAAACTGAATAATGTGCTATCCCTCACAAGGGTTACTTTTTTACTTCTTGCATGATATCTCTTTGTATTCATCCCTTCTTTGGCCTCATAGGAGATGTGACCTTCTTGGCTTGGATTGGGTTTTTTCGATGGATATTGTCTTGATGCTAAAGAGGGCTTTATTCTTGTTCTTTCCTTTCCTTAACATGTCAAAATAGTATGTTTTTTCCATCTTAAGGAGGGGGGCATATATATGGCCTCCCTCACTCTATATTATGTATTTTTGTTCTAACCTTTTGTTTTGCAGTATGCTTAATCTTGGAAGGTAACACACATAAGTTGCTAAATCATAAAGGGACATGCATGTCCAATATGCTAAATATTCTAAAGGTAACACACAGAAGTTTCTAAATCCTGAGGAGACACACATTTTATATTCCATGGTGATAGAAGAAGGTGGATCTATGGCTATTCCAAAAGCCATCAGAAGATGCACTACATACATGCACAAAGCTGCCAGAAGGTGCATAGCTTTATGGGGTGACTATCAAGTGTTTTCTTGGTGGGCCATCCTATCCTTTTTGTGGTTCACAGTGAGATACACACATCTTACTAGGAGAGCTAGCCACTCTTCTCTTCCCTTTTCTATCTTTTTCTATTGATATCTCTCTTATTACAATCTTGGAGTTGATGAAGACTCAAATCTCTGGAGGCTTGAGGATTTCTTTGTCCCTTTGATTTTAATAAGATTATCTTTTTCTTTATGATCTCCTTTACCAAGAGTTTTCATCGAGTCCATACTCTTGCTAAAGTGGGGGCTTAATGCATCGTCTTAAAATGGAAGAACTTCCATGATAAAAACATTTAGCCCTCCGAGTAAGTGGTTTGGGGTCATTTTGAACACCTTGAATGGGTACTCAACTTGGATCTGGCATTTTCCCCTATTCTACCCCATTTTCCACTTCTTCCTGACATTTTCCTAGTATTTTGGACTATGAACCTGGGATTCTTGACAATAGTGGGTTACACTTTTTTGCCTGAACGGACACTGAACTCTACATTTTGAGAAAATCTTTTAGATTCAGATGCATATTGCCATTGAACCACTCAAAATTGTAGGATGAAGTAAATTAGAGTCTTTTAGGATTTTCTATCTAGATTCTAAATAATTTTTTTAAATTTTTTTAAATACTTTTTTCTTTCTCCCATGAAAATTGGTATGGTGCTGAAAACGTCATTTTCAAATAGTAACGTTGTTTTCATAGAGCATAACTTCTTTTGTAAAATAGATATGAACATAATTCTTTCAAATTTAGTTTTGTAACATCCATACGGAGGGCATGCAATTGGTTTGATGACATTATCATGATTATTCCATATTTTATTAACGTTTGAAGTTGCCTAAACCATAATTTTGACATACCAAGTAACTACATAGCTTATCACTTATTGTGTATTTATCGAATTTCAATTTTATTTTTTTGATAGAAAGTAGACTCGAAGATGGAGGGCACTATTATTTTTCAAAAAAAAAAATTCCCTTTTTTACTATTTTTCATTGAATGTCAAACTTAGAGGTTTATATTTGATTAAAAACCTACATTCAATTAATGTCAAAAACCATACACCTAATAAATTCAAAAATGGTTGAATATATAATCATTAGAAAGCTAGTTCTAAGTACTTTTCATATGCAAAAGGACATCTTCTTATTCTTCCATTTGATCACCGTGCTTGAGGCCCGAAGCCATGAAATTCTCAAAATTTGTTTAGAGTTTTCAAACAGGACCTAATCAGGTACTTTCGATAGAAAGTACTTTCAATCGAAAGTACCTAGCTTCAATAGAAAGTACTTTACACAAAATAATGCAATTTACCCATTCTCAAAGAATTTTTATATAAAGTACTTTCGATCGAAAGTGCTTAGTTTCAATAGACAGTACTTTCTATTGAAAGTACTTGAGTAAATTTGCGCTCTTGTGATTTTTGGGATGAATTGCTTCCTCCGAAAATTTTTAACCCACTATTGTGGGTTCACCTGGTGGTCCCCTCCTAGATTTTTGTGTCAAGACTTTAATTTAAGTTTCTCTCCATGTGCACCTCTCTAGAGTTTTGTGTCATGGGCCCTTAATTATTGTTTTCTATGAGGCCCCACTTGTGCCCTAGATCACTATAAAAGGCAACCTTCCTCTCTCATTTTCTCCATCCACTTTCATGATCAATCTCTCAATCAAGTTTTCATGCTCAAGCACTCTCAAGTAAGAAGATCAAGCATTCAATTCATCAAGGAGATCCATTAGAAGCCATTGAAGGATTCAAGCTATATAGAGCCCTCTTGTTGAAGATCCATCCACTCAAACCTCTTCCTATTCCAAGATCCATTCAAGATTGGTGTTGAAGATCAAAATACAATTGATTGGAGACATCCTAAATTTGATTCTACATTCATCCATACATGTGGATTCAAGGATTCGAATCCTCCACAAGGGTTTCAACATAAACAAGGTGAATTGTTCCATTTACTTTGTTTACTACTGCAATTTCAATTCAATTTCAAGGTTATTTCCTAAATTGTAGTTTGACTGAGGCAAACCCCTTCCCCCCAACAAATAAAACTATTTTTTTTTACAGGTACAGGTGTGGGATGGTGAATTGAAGTTCAGATCTTGATACCCTTTTTAGTGAACTTCCAAGATCCGTAAACAAAGTCAAAGTCGACCTTCAAAATCCTAAGGTCGTCCTTGAACTTTTATGAGGGTCAAAGATGACCTAACCTCAGAAAAGAAAAATATTTATGGGTTTTGTAGATCTTATAGTTTCAATTTAAAAGCTCAAAAATCAACAATTTCTAAGACCATTTGATAGGGTTTTCAGCTGATTCTTTTTCGAACATAAGTACCTTTATTTCTTCATTTCAATATTAGTCATCTACATTTACTTCCCATATCAATACAATTCAAATGTCTATTTAAAATGTTGGTTTTGGGGTCCCTTTTATGTGCAAACCATTGTTCTAGGACCCCATCCATATTTTATTCTTTACACCATGTATCTGAAAAGAATTCATATACAACTAGCGAGTACAACGACTGGGTACCCATGTATCTCGGTAGATGGATTTCTTTTTATATGGACTCAATAATCACATTTTGATGCAGGCAAAGAAGGAGAAAAGCCCAAAGTGATGATGGTTTCATCATTGTAATGATTTGTAACGAGTGTGTGCTTGGTTTGTGGTAATCCAAAACCACTTGAGTGGGAGGTTTATGGTGATCTTGAAACCATTTGTGAGTGAGGTTTTTGGTGAGCCAAAACCACTCCAATGCGAAGTTTGTGGTGATTTTTAAACCACTTGTGTGATGTTTATGGAGTTCTTGGTGAGCTTGAAACAACTTCAAAATTGTATCATGAAAACCCAAAGTGATTAAGATGAGGGTAATGTTGTCACAAGGGATTGCACCCAAGTATGACTAAGTGTAGAACCTAGCAATCCTGTGAAACATGGGACTATTCTTAAGCTATGGGTAACATATCAAAGAATAGACCTTCGGATTAGGGGCTAGCTTCCCCTTGAATCACCTGAAACTAAACCAAACTTTGAAGGAAAAGGGAGAGAGACTGCATGAAAATTGAAACTAACTAGGTGACTCACCAAACTTTGATAGATCCATAGATTGAAACAAAAACTCACAATGAAACTTAGAATAACCAAGTAACTCACAACTTGACCCTGTCTTCCTTGACAATTCTTCAAATAAAGAGGTACTTGTATTAAAAGAAGGGAAAAACTTCCACAACTTAAAACCAAATGCACACATATTAGAACAATAACTACAAAACACCTTCTTGAACATTCAACTCGAACGGCATGCAAAGTAAAGGATAACAAGATCATAATAACTTTAACATGAATTCAAATAGGAAAAATGATGCAGGAGCATCCTGGGTGTAAGAGTAATCTTGCATCTCCCAAAAATATTTCTATTTTTGTATTCAATAAGGGCTATCTTGTGCAGAGCTGCTATTTATGGAAACTTGCTATTTTTAGTAAGTTGGTCTTACGATCTCAGAATATTATAATTTTACATGTGGAGGTTCATCTCAATCATATCAGCCTACCAGCAAAGTTTCATGGCTAGATCAGGTCTAGTTTTGAAGATATTGAAGATTTTCGGTATTGGCAGCAGGGTACAGAAACTTTGAACTCAGTTTTGAAGGCTTTAGAGGCCGCGGATGAGGTCAAAAATTTGGGTGACATGCGCTTTGCATAGGTCAAGCCTTTAGAGCACTTCGTGGCATTTCCAGAATGGGGTTATAATAGCCAATCGGGTCAACGGGCGATGACTTATGGTCTTCGGAAGTTGGGTCACCTGAAATGGTGGAAAATAAATTTTTGTTCAAAATTTTTGTTTGGGTTTCAAAACTCATTTTGAGCTGACTTTGATGTAATAAATTGTAAAATAAAATAATTCTAAGTTTGGTTGGCCCTAAGGGCTAAATTTCTAGAACCTTCTCGGGCGGTGGAAATTGCCTATATAAAGAAGGCCCGTAGTGTTGTCTAGGGAAGTTCTGGGTAGTAGATCTGGGTATTGATTCAAGGCTTTGTCCTACAGAATATTGTAAGGGAATGCCCATGTGGCTTTGCATATTGTAATTCTAAAAGTTTGTAATTCCACATTTGTGGAGATAATAAGAAGCCAATTTTCTATTTTTGCATATTATTGTTGTTGTTTCTCTATTTCTGTTATGTGTTTGTGGTATTAAGGGGAGCACCCTTCATCAAAAACTCAAAAAATAATAGGGATGAGAAGGAATACTATATTATTTTCCATGAAAGGAGCCAAACATATCAGTCTACTTCTCCTGAGCTACAAGCATTCACCTCTACGAAAGAGAGAACCAAGAACTAACCTCCATCACCAAAGGTGAGAGGAATAAAAAGAAAACCTATTTGCATCTGCATTCATGACCACCACCTCCTAAAGATGGAAAATAACTACAAATAGGCCCATGAATGCCATCACAAATTCATGTGTCAGATTCCCAGATTCTAGGGGGGTGAGGAAAGTGGGACCCCTAAAAATAGCTAGTCAAAGAAGACTAATCTACCCACTAAGTCATGCTCCATAAATGATATTTGACAATGGCTTATAAAATGCCACTTGTCAATATCTTACAATGGTAAGAGAAATGACATTTACATTTAAAACATTTAACCCACCACCTCAAAATCAAACATGGATTTTGAAGAATTTATCTCCTAAGTCAAAAATTGACTCTAAATTTACACCATGTTATGAAAATCTATTGGCATCAAAATAAAACAATTAATATATTAACCCAAAAGGGATAAATATATTAATGGCCCCATGTTTAAATAAAACCTGTGCCCTTTGAAATACTTAGCAAAGAAGAATTAATAATTCTCAACCCTAAGAAAAGGGGAGAAAATATTAATCAACCAAAATATAAAAACCCCTCTTTCACAAAATGAAATAAACAACAGCTGGCAGTGTGACATCTCAAATCAACACTTGGAAAGTTTCTATCTTCTTCTGGTAGCTTCACCTTTAATCTTTGAGCTTGATTGAGGAAACAACAACCTCTCTCCCTTCAGCATATTGATCGAGGTATGATTCATTTGGCACTCATAGCATTTTTATTTTATGTTATTTCTTCCTCTGCAAATTGAGGGCATATGCTAGAATTTCATTTCTATACTTGGTAGTGTTCGGCTCCTCTACATCTAATGGCATTTGGTTTTCCTCCCAATCCCCACTGAAAATTGAGGGCACTGTATTCGTGCATATGTGTTTTGGGTATTTGATATTGCATTTGAAGGGAAAATCTGCTTGGTATATGTACTCATGGCTTGAAAACACTAATGCACCATTGTGTGTTTTGAATTCATTTCTTTGCATTTAATTTGGTTGGCTGTGATGGCATTGTATTTTTATGCCTCTACATTTGATAGTATGGCAATTTGTTATGAGGGCTCAGGTTACATAGCCCGTGAACTGTTATGAACTAGGGCACTGTATATATTCACTGTTCATTTTGTATCTTTACAACTTGCCTGTAGCTAGGGCATCATGGTATTGTTCCTATATTTGTATTCTCTATGTTGGATATGGGGCTGAGAGCCATGAATTGAGTTATTGTTACATATTCCCCTGTTATTGCTTCCTTTATGTGCTTATGGCTTCTCTTGATATCTCTTTGGGGCCAAGTTGGCTATTATAGTTGAGCAATGATTTGTGTTGATGTGCTTATCGTGGCTTGTGATCTTGATATTTGAGGGTGCTACATCTATGTTTCATGTTGTTGGCATTGTTATTGTCGATGACACTATCATATATAGCTGTAAGGCTAGCGAATTGCTATTGAGCTTGCATTTTATTTCTCTACATTTCATTTCATCTTGATTACATCTTGAAGGCATTGGCGGCATTTATCATTGTATCCTCTATGGGACATGCTAACTTAGGGCATCAGTGATAGCACTTATTCTGTATTGCACCGCATGTTAAACTTGTTGTTCCATTCCTTATGCCGTCGGTGGTGTCTATTAACTTCTACCGCCATGGTAACCATGCATGACTATGTAACATTGAATCTATTGTTTGATGAACTTGGTAACTTACGGCTAGGACATCAATGATGAATACTAAATTTATTGTTATGTTTCTTTATGGAATCCCTACTATATATATGATCACTATTGCTATGATTGACCCGCGAGCTATCCAATCATGTATCATGAGCTTGTGGACTAGTGCCATGTCTTTCATGTCGACAATCTTTACTGACCCACTGAGTCACTATCATTGATATGATAAAATGCTTACCGATGATAGCCCGCAGATCTTGAAGTCTATACACTACTTGGCGCCCATGAACCTAGCACATATTGGCCTTTACATGCCTTGAAATCCTATGAGTGATGTGGTTGCCTTTGAAAATGAATGGCACTACATTTTGCTTGTTGTTTAATGTACGCCAACCTGTGAATGACCTAGGTCATTGCCATTGTTTATGGTGCTCACTGTAAGAAAACATGCTCTCTATTGTCTTGTGTTCCATGTGGTCAGTGAATATTCCATTTATGTTTTGTTGTTATTATATGCTCAATGTCCCTCGAAAAGTGAGATAGGGCATCATATCTTATTTTTGATCTTTGTATATGCTCTTTGCTCTATAGAAGCTTGAGTTCTATATTTTCATACCTTCTTCTAACAAGCATGGCCACAGGTTTGCAAACCATTCATGATTGGCATTGTGGATCCTGGCACTATTATTGTCCATTGCTTGGGAAGCCTGATGAGATTTTGATTGTATTGCTTCTACTTACTGCATCTGTATCAATCTCCTTGATGTGTGATCACTATTTCATTTTATATTTCCATTGGGTCACTGCACTGTTGCCAATTATCATGCCTTTTTATTGCACTTGAGAGGCTCGAGAGTTTTGACATCATCTTCATTTGATATTATATGCTACTTTAGTGATATTGTGGCTTTTTGATAGCACATTGCCTGATTTCTAAAACACATTCACCCACTTCCTCACATGATGGTATACCACATTGTCACTAATTTAACAATTATAATCCTTTTACTATTGGCTCATAATGCATATTTTGATTATGTTCATGCTATAGTATGTGCATGGAGTGCAGATTTTGAAGTACATATATGTTGTTCCTTCCCTGAACATATGGATTTCTATACCTTTAACATGTTGATGATGAATGCTTCCTACCATTTCCCTATTTTGACCATGCTCCATTAGATATGGGTCTATTGTTCTTGAATGTCCCACTAGTACTGCCATCCACTAAATTTTACACTTTTGATCATGGATGTTCTTTGGCCTGTGATGCAACCACTGCCAAGGAAATGAGATTTTCCTGGCATCAACTGCATCACAGGTCAAGGTCATTCATCTGCACATGGAACAAACACATTAGTAAAAACAATGGTATTTCATTTATTTCCAGAGGCTCCTTGATGCACATGCCCTAAGCACAACCTGTGCGAGAGGTGTATAGCTAAGTGCATGTATGCATGCTATAGATAGGTATTGTGATAACAGGCATTGTTTAGATTTGAAGGATCTAACCCACTTCTCTTTTCTCATCTATAGGTACAAGATCACAGGAGCACACCGGGAACACCATGGAGATAGACTCACTACCAGGCAATGTATGGTACCCCTGCATCTATGCTTCATTAATTATGTGTATTTGCACTTACTTATGCAATTCTTGCATTGGCTATGCTCATGATATGTGTGAGCTTAGATAATTTTCCTTTTTAGTTCTTTCTTTCTATACAACATATTCAGGATATTGATACATGCAATCTTAGATGCAGAAACTTATCTCTTTCCCTTTCATGTGCTTTGCAAATGAAATGAACACAAATCTTAAGAAAGACCATTAAATAATGCAAACTAGGGTACAGTAGCTCATCTAGTAACTAGGTCTCCAACGGTGAGTAAAAATATGACAACATTCTGGCGACCTCTATGGAGTGCTTGCCTGCTAAGCATCTTGACTAGCTGCCTTATAGATCCATTGGGCATAGAGTCATTAAGCCTCAAACTAAACTTAGCTCCCAATCAAAACAACCTCCTTCTCTCCAACCAAACTAAAGCTAACTATCTGGCAAACTACTCAGGCTTATTGCTACTCAAACCAAACTGAAAAAAATTGAACTGGAAACAAGCTTGTGCTAGGCACTTAGGGGAAATAGGAAATAAATCTTCTACCCTATTCTAACCAGTCTTAGCAAATTGGTTAAACAAATCCATTAACTAGATTGTTGAAATAACTTCCCATTCTCCTCAAAATATTATACTTTTCATATTTGATGCCAATAGAGAGAACATGGAACACAAAAATGTACTAAACTGTCTAGCATATCAACTTTTGAATTTGGTATACCAGATTACTAACCTCAACGAGATTATAGGTGTTGTCCTCCTAGGGAGTCTGATGAGTCTGAATAAGCTCATGGTCACCAATGAGTGGACTCTTGACATCACCCTCCATTGAGTCCTTGAGTATGCGTGTTTCACTTGATCCCATCTATGCTAGGTATATGATAGGACACCCCCTAGAGAGCATAAAACCTGGCCTCTCTTGCTACTTAGTATGTATCTTACAATCACCTCCAGTATGTTGATAAAAAATTTGCCCCTCCATGATAGTCTACCATAATATTTCTTCTTCTGCAGTTAGGGGATCATCCTCTTCATCAGTTGGAACATCCAATAGCTCATCAAAGCTATCCAACTGTCTCAAGTCCTTGACAATCACTGGCCCCTCCTCATGATCCAAGAAACATAATTCTTGAGGTTCATCTACCACCTTATTACAAATAGGCCCAGATTCTATAACTGACACAACATTAGCCTCCTGAAATAGAGACTCTTCTTCAAGAACATACAAGCCATTGTCCTTTTCAGGAACATCAACAGGAGTGGAATAGAAAATATCGATTATCAAATCAAAATCATCTTGTTGTTCTAAGTTAGTAGTAATTGTATCATAATTAGAGAGCTCAACTAGTAAATCTTGTGCTACTTCATCTTGTTCAATGTAAGAAGGCATTTCCTGAAACAAATCAGCTAGGCTCTCACCTTCTTCTCTTTCTTTCTTATCCTTATCTGGCTGCTCCAATCCATCCTAATGTAATAAATCTACTTGTTCCTCATCTTCATCATGAAAGAGTACACCTAAGAGACAAGAATCATTCTCTTCCTGGTGGCCTAAAAGTTCATGAGGTGTAGTGGGCTATTTAGGAAATGGCTTATAGGGCTTTATCTGTTGCAGGATAGGCTCATTGTCACTTATGAAGTCAAAACTCTTAGGTGTCTCTTCTATAGGAATAGGATATAGTGGCTGGAAATCTAGGATAGGATCAAGCATAGGCTCTAAACATGCATGGAGATTAGGGTCATGTTGACTAAGATTCTGAACTAAAGGAGAAATCCTAAAGCTTGGAATTTCAATAGGAGTGCTAGTCGACTTACTAGACAAGAAGCTTGGGATTTGAACTTTGTGAGTCTCCTATTTGGTCTGCAAATCTCCTAGGCTCTCTTTAGCAGCATTGGGCATCTCCTTTTGGACCTCCTCCTCAAAAAGAGTTGGCATCTCCCAACCCGAATACATGGTCCATGAGGGCCTCCAAGATTGTATTATGTCTTTATTGTCCTCTCGTGGATCTGGTGAGATTTCTTGCATTGGGCCAGTAGTGACTTCTTGACCTCCTTGCTTCGGTACTCATGCCAATAGATCCTCAATCAATTTATCCTTTTCTGCAATCTATTTGGCAAGTGTCTCCTTCTCATAATCATGAAATTCATCTTTTTCTGCTTTCTTCAGAAATCCTCCTCCTTCTTTGTAGCTATCTCGTAGATGCTCCTTATGAATTCTTCATGGTCTTCAAGACTCCTCTTATAAACTTTCTCTTGTGTCAAGATCAGATTGTTCTTCTCCTCAAAGATCTGTTCATGAATTGCTATCTGGTTATGTAGCTGCCTTGAGAGCTCCTCCTTTTGAGCCACCATCTCTACATAGTCCTTCATGAAAGATCTCATACCCTCTTGAAAAACTCTCAACCAGTCATTGGAGCTTGAATATGAAGTGGAATTGGGTTGATTCTCAGGATTATAATGGTATCCTTCATGGGGTGGTTCATAGGAATGCTGCCAGGATGCTTGATGCTGGGTGGGAGGGAATGGTGGTGCATGCTGGAAATTTGCTATTGGTGGGCCATTTTGATTGTATACTGTTGCTTGGCCAGCTTGATATGGCATGGACACCTGCACATGGGTGGATTTATCATGATATGGGGGGTGATAGGGAGAATACACATTAGGCATTGACATGCTTGCTCATCAAATGAGCTAGTAAAAGATATTTCTAAAATTTATAAGCACTTGAATTGCTTAAACCAATAGATTTCTCTAAGAGTCACCATGGTGCTAGAAAAAAACCTCCTCTTAAAGGCTGATTACACTGAGGATCACACCAAAATCCCAATGAATGATAGGAAACAAAGTTGTCCCACCAGGCATGCCAAAAACTATTGTCACTGGGGATTGCACCCGAGTATGGCTAAGTGTAGAACCTAACAATCTCGTGAAACATGAGACTATTCTCAGACTATGGGTAACCTATCAAAGAATAGACCTCTGGATTAGGGGTTGGCTTCCCCTTGAATCACCTGAAACTGAACTGAACTCTGAAGGAAAAGGGAGAGAGAGTGGATGAAAATTGAAACTAACTAGGTGATTCACCAAACCTTGATAGATCCACAAATTGAAACAAAAACTCACAATGACACTTAGAATAACCAAGTAACTCACAACTTGACCCTATTTGCTTTGACAATTCTTGAAATAAAGAGGTACTTGTATTAAAAGAAGGGAAAAACTTCCACAACTTAAAACCAAATGCACACAGATTAGAACGATAACTGCAAAACACCTTCTTGAAAATTCAACTTGAATGACATGCAAAGTAAAGGATGACAAGATCACAATAACTTTAACATGAATTCAAATAGGAAAACTCAAAAAATAACAAGGATGAGCAGGAATACTGTATTATTTTCCATGAAAGGAGCCAAATATATCAGTCTGCTTCTCCTGAGCTACAAGCATTCACCTCTAAGAAAGAGAGAACCAAGAACTAACCTCCATCACCAAAGGTGAGAGGAATAAAAAGAAAACCTATCTGCATCTGTATTCATGACCACTACCTCCTAAAGATGGAAAATAACTGCAAATAGGCCCATGAATGCCATCGCAAATTCATGTGTTAGATTCCCAAGATTCTAGGGGGGTGAGGAAAGTGGGACCCCTAAAAATAGCTAGTCAAAGAAGACTAATCTACCCACTAAGTCATGCTCCATAAATGATATTTGACAATGGCTTATAAAATGCCACTTGTCAATATCTTACAATGGTAAGAGCAATGACATTTACATTTAAAACATTTAACCCCCCACCTCAAAATTAAACATGGATTTTGAAGAATTTATCTCCTAAGTCAAAAATTGACTCTAAATTTACACCATGTTATGAAAATCTATTAGCATCAAAATAAAACAATTAATATATTAACCCAAAAGGGATAAATATATTAATGGCCCTATGTTTAAAAAAAACCCATGCCCTTTGAAATACTTAGCAAAGAAGAATTAATAATTCTCAACCCTAGGAAAAGGGGAGAAAATATTAATCAACCAAAATATAAAAACCCCTCTTTCACAAAATGAAAGAAACAACAGCTGGCAATGTGACTTCTTGAATCAGCACTTGGCAAGTTTTTATCTTCTTCTGGCAGCTTCACCTTTGATCTTTGAGCTTGATTGAGGAAACAACAACCTCTCTCCCTTTGGAATATTGATCGAGATATGATTCATTTGGCACTCATAGCATTTTTATTTTATGTTATTTCTTCCTCTGCAAAATGAGGGCATATGCTAGAATTTCATTTCTGTACTTAGTAGTGTTCAGCTCCTCTACATCTGATGGCATTTGGTTTTCATCCCAATCCCCACTGAAAAATTGAGGGCACTATATTTGTGCATATGTGTTTTGGGTATTTGATATTGCATTTGAAGGGAAAATCTACTCGGTATATGTACTCACGACTTGCAAACACTAATGCACCATTGTGTGTTTTGAATTCATTTCTTTGCATTTAATTTGTTGGGCTGTGATGGCATTGTATTTGTGGGCCTCTGCATTTGATAGCATGGCAATTTTTTATCAGGGCCCGGGTTACATAGCCCGTGAACTGTTATGAACTAGGGCATTGCGTATATTCACTATTCATTTTGTATCTTTGCAACCCGCCTATAGCTAGGGCATCATGGTATTGTTCCTACAATTGCATTCTCTGTGTTTGATATGGGGCCGAGAGCCATGAATTGTGTTATTGTTACATATTCCCCTATTATTGCTTCCTTTATGTGCTTATGGCTTCTCTTGATATCTCTTTGGGGCCGACCTGGCTATTATAGCTGAGCAATGACACTATGTTGATGTGTTTATCATGGCTTGTGATCTTGATATTTGAAGGCACTATATCTATGTTTCATGTTGCTGGCATTGTTATTGTGGATGTCACTATCATATATAGCCGTAAGGCTAGCGAATTGTTATTGAGCTTGCATTTTATTTCTTTGCATTTCATTTCATCTTGATTGCATCTTGAAGGCACTGGCGGCATTTATCATTGTATCCTCTATGGCGCATGCTAACTTAGGGCATCAGTGATAGCACTTATTTTGTATTGCACCACATGTTAAACTTGTTGTTCCATTCCTTATGCCGTCGGTGGTGTCTATTAACTTCTATCACCATGGTAACCATGTATGGCTGTGTAACATTGAATCTATTGCTTGATGAACTTGGTGACTTACGACTAGGGTATCAATGATGAATACTGAATTTGTTGTTGTGCTTCTTTATGGCATCCCTGCTATATATATGATCACTATTGCTATGATTGACCCGTGAGCTATCCAATCATGTATAACCCATGAGCTCGTGGACTGGTGCCATGTCTTTCCTGTCGACAGTCTTTACTGACCCACTGAGTCACTGTCATTGATATGATCAAATGCTTGCTAATGATAGCCCGCAGACCTTGAAGTCTATACACTACTTGGCACCCATGAACCTGACACATATCGGCCTTTACATGCCTTGAAAGCCCGTGAGTGATGTGGTTGCCTTTGAAAATGAATGGCACTGCATTTTTCTTGTTGTTTAATGTACGCCAGCCCGTGAATGACCTAGGTCATTGCCATTGTTTATGGTGCTCACTGTAAGAAAACATGCTCTCTACTGTCTTATGTTCCATGTAGTTGGTGAATATTCCATTTATGTTTTGTTGTTATTATATGCTCAATGTCCCTCAAAAAGTGAGATAGGGTATCATATCTTATTTGTGATCTTTGTATATGCTCTTTTCTCTGTAGAAGCTTGAGTTCTATATTTTTGTGCCTTCTTCTGACAAGCATGGCCACAGGTTTTCAAACCATTCATGATTGGCATTGTGGATCCTGGCACTATTATTGTCCATTGCTTGGGAAGCCTGATGAGATTTTGATTGTATTACTTCCACTTACTGCAACTGTATCAATCTCCTTGATGTGTGATCGCTATTTCATCTTATATTGCCATTGGGTCACTACACTATTGCCAATTATCATGCCCTGTTATTGCACTTGAGAGGCCCAAGAGTTTTGACATCATCTTCATTTGATATTATATGCTACTTTAGTGATATTGTGGCTTTTTGATAGTGTATTTCCTGATATCTAAAACTCATTCACCCACTTCCTCACATGATGGTATACCATATTGTCACTGATTTAACAATTATAATCCTTTTACTATTGGCTCATAATGCAGATTTTGATTATGTTCATACAGTATGTGCATGGAGTGCAGATTTTGAAGTACATATATGTTGTTCCTTCCCTAAACATATGGATTTATGTACCTTTAACATGCTAATGATGAATGCTTCCTATCATTGCCCTGTTTTGACCATGCTCCATTAGATATGGGTCTATTGTTCTTGAATGTCCCACTGGTACTGCCATCCACTGAATGTTACACTATTGATTATGGATGTTCTTTGGCCTATGATGTAGCCACTGCCAATGAAATGAGGTTTTCCTAGCATCGACTGCATCATAGGTCAAGTTCTTTCATCTGCACATGGAACAAACACATTAGTAAAAACAATGGTATTTCATTTATTTCTAGAGGCTACTTGATGCACATACCC
This sequence comes from Chamaecyparis obtusa, assembly GCA_027943335.1. Taxonomy (NCBI): domain Eukaryota; kingdom Viridiplantae; phylum Streptophyta; class Pinopsida; order Cupressales; family Cupressaceae; genus Chamaecyparis; species Chamaecyparis obtusa. Next base: position 163,345 of record BSBK01012752.1, read on the forward strand.
TAAGCACAGCCTGTGCTAGATGTGTGTAGCTGAGTGCATGTATGCATGCTGTAGATAGGTACTTTGATACCAGACATTGTTTAGATCTGAAGGATCTAACCCACTTCTCTTTTCTCATCTATAGGTACAGGATCACAGGAGCACACTGGGAACACCGTGGAGATAGACTCACTACCAGGCAATGTCTGGTACCCTTGCATCTATGCTTCATTAATTATGTGTATTTGCACTTACTTATGCAATTCTTGCACTGGCTATGCTCATGACATGTGTGAGCTCAGATAATTTTCCTTTTTAGTTCTTTCTTTATTTACAACATATTCAAGATATTGATACATGCAATCTTAGATGTAGAAATTTATCTCTTTCCCTTTCATGTACTTTGCAAATAAAATGAACACAAATCTTAAGCAAGACCACTAAATAATGCAAACTAGGGTACAGTAGCTCATCTAGTAACTAGGTCTCCAACGGTTAGTAAAAATATGACAATAGGTAATTAATATGAAAGATTAAATTTGATAAGTGATTGTAAATGAGTACCTAGCAAAGCTTTAGGCCAGGACCCATCATTTTTAGATTATGGGGGGATATCTGAAAACAATCAGCATAATTAATTTATGGGAGGGATGTTAGAATGTGTAAATTAATTATGTTGATAAAGTTTGGTTCTTGGTGCAGATTCCAGCCAACTAGCCACCCAGCACATGCAGTCATCCACCGCACTATCCACCATTAATGCCTCAGCTAACTTGATCAACAGTGTACTTGATATTTATTATGTATTTTGTTATAAATGCAATGGATTGGGTCTATGATCAACAAAGCCCATATTTGGGTTTCTCTGTGAGTTTCTCCTCTGTTTCCTGGTTTTTCAACTTTTACTGATGTTCATGTAACTAGATAGATGAACACTAGTCTATTATTTAAAATAGATCTATCCTACATAATATGCTGGTGTAGATCTGACTTGTATTTTCTGACTTCCTATTTATTTTTCTTTCTGAATCACATAATAATAAAAAAATAGTAAGATAGATCCTAAACACCAGCCTAATCATTTGTAATCACCCATCATTCCCTTCATCTTCAGTGTCACACAATCAATTCCTTAATATTTATCTATATAAAAAAATATGTTCAATTGCGAGCTTAGTTCATGAAAACACTATAAGATGTTTGCTATATCAATCAATAGACAATGGCATAAAAGAATCTCTCAATGAAATAAATGAAGACTAAAGTATTCATGAACAATAATTGTAGCATAAACTGGTTGCTCTACCTTTACAAGAATACTATGGACTATTTGAATGGACACAAATTTTGTACACCATTATTGGAATAAAGGGTCTGAGCAAGAAATGCAAACCACGTCGCAAAGAATTTGTTCTTTTTACATTTTCAAAAGAATTTGTTCTTTTTACATTTTCAAGATTACGATCTGTCTTCATCGGGTAATAAAGTGGAATAGAAACCTGCAGACACTTGTCCACCGATAAAGACAATGCCGAGTTGAGCAAAGGTCTTCCTCAAATGTATCTTTGCGAAGAAGCAGTACCACTTTTCTTAAACTTGATAGAGTGATGTCGTAAGCTTCTTCAGTGGGTGCACAAATTGCGAAGAGCAGTTGATGCTATTGTCGTTTAGCTCTTCTAAAAGGCAATATCATCCTCAATGCGACGCTCGCCCCTAACTCAATTTTTTCAATACCTCCAATACCTTAGTGTGAAATCTTTTCCAGTACCTATGATAACTTATTTATTAACATAGTGCAGTGGTTTTAACCAAATTTTTTTTTATAGAAAAAAAACAAGATACTCGCCCACGTCTTGGAGAATGAACTTATCACTAATTTATACTGGTATTACCATTTGTCGTTTTCCAATAGAATAGTAATGTTTGCATATATTTCTTTGCGTGACAATGGATAAACATATACCTCTATTTTTCTTCACCATCAACAAAGCCCAACGAAGGACTGTTCACAAAACAAAATGGCACGTGGGGATAAATAGTTGATTCCAATGCACTGAAAGCTCTCTGGTTTCCATTCATGAACATAAAATATGAAGACTGCAATAATGCAAGATGACACCAAAAAAACTGTGAAGACAGTAATAATGACAGTACCTAGTATTGAATAAGTATATCACTATTTAATAATTGTATTACCCTATGACACAACAAATTCTTCGCATTTCTGTTCATCTAATAGTAATTATTTATTGTAATTTTCAAAACAGTAAAGCTTTCACACATCTTCTACATGAACAGTGTCAAAGGCATGTATAGGTACAAAGATTCCATTAGAGAATAACACGAAGAAACTATGAAAATAGAAACGATGAGAATGACAAATTTCTAACATTTGGTTGCACAGAAGCGCACCTGTACCTTTGTACCGCTCTCGTGGATCAATTCATGTGTTGAATGAAATAGGTCTTCAGTTAAGTAACACATAGCATATGGGGGATGTTAGCCAAGAATTTAAAATATAATGAGAACACTCTACCATTTGAAGACGTTAATACTCTTCAATTGTGTTACACAACCCATTCAGTTTGAATGTTTGAGTGTAACATAATTCACGAGTACAAAGCTTTCAAATAACATTATGTCCGCATTGTATTGGATATAAACAGTTTTGGTTTAATATTGTGTACATGTCTATACATATATTTGGTATATTAAATTTCATTACAACATTTAGGACCCCACGTACATATATGATCATCTCCCCCTCACCATTTACATTTGAGATGCAATTTATGTTTGTATAGAAATATGAAAATTGAAATTAAAAGTCATTTCAATTTACATTACAAAGGTAAGAAAAATATTTAGTTGAGGATGTATCTTAATTAGTTATTGGTTTCAAATAATGAAATATCTAAATGAATGATGAAATTGAAAACCTTAAATCCCATATTAATAGTTAAGTTAAAGTCTTTAAAATAGTGAAGATGAAACCCCTAATCCCAATATTAATAGCAATGCTTTAAATGATTTTTTTTTGAATTCATAACACACTATTAAAATTTCATTAAAGCTAGAATAGAGGAGTAGTACTCACTTGGTCATGGATATGTGTTTATGCAAATATGGACATTGTTAATAAACACAAACTCTCTAGAAAATTCTTAGAGGAAGAAAACAACATAACGAAAGGAAGTGAATACAAAACAATGACATCATTGAATGCAAAAAAACTAGTGAAAACTAGTGAATCCAAACAAATACCCATGCAATACCTGTGAACAGTGGCATTTCTTGTGATCGGTGAGCATGTTCTAGTCTAAAGGTGAAGTTGAAGACTCCCCAATCATACATTGTGGTTTGAAATGAATTAATCAAATAATCTTGAATTAGTGACATATAAAGGAATAAAATATGGCTCAATCTATGAGGAATCTGGTGTATTTCATGGAGTTTTTCTAGATAAATTCGAGCCTTTAGGTGCACGAAAGGATATGTGACATAGTTAATCTCACAACAAAATGTAGTGTAAGATGGCCATATGAAATAAAGGGAATGAGGGTGGTGGAATGGGTAGCCATGTGGTGGAATGCCACATGGCCACCTATATAGTTCAATGAGATGGTGTGTGGGTTTAGGGTGTTTGTCCACACACTTTTCAGTTGATGCATCGAAATTGCATGAAATAGATATTTTGGATGAGTGAGACCAAAACACGTAGCAAAATGTCAGCTCAACAAGGAGAAAATTTATTTGAGGTTGGCAAATCAACGATCTAGGTAGTAGAAAAATATCAGTCATGGGTCTATGTAGAATGTTATATAGACCCTCGAAGTTAGGGTGCACACTTTTTGCCTCCTCTCCCCTACCCTTCTAAACATCACTCCAATGTAGAGCAGTTTACAATGCATTGTTGAAGGAAAGACAATTTATGGAAAGGTAAATGTACCCCTGATGTTGTTTTACAGCTTCTTCGCAAGCTAATTTGCTTATAGACAAAATATAGTTAGCTTTAAAAAATAACACAAATTCATTGTGTTTACGAAGTTTTCCTTATTTTATTTGAAAATGCCTTGTTTAGCATCCATAATGAAAATGAAAAAAAGTAATTAAATCTTTAGATAACAATATAGTTTGGTCAATTTTATTTCCATTAATTTCCCATATTACGACAAAGAGCTTTTGTGTGTGGTCTTGCCACTAAGATGTGAAATATGATAGTTAATTTTAAGTTTTGTTTTTAGACTAATCAATCTTCCAATACTTCTAATACAGTGCATTTTTAACCACTGTATATTAGAGATTAAACTTGTGGATCTACTTTTAAATTTTGGTTTTAAATGATCTTTAGCCGTTAAAATAAATGAACTTAACAAAAGTTAAAATTCTATTGCAATGAGAAATACAAGTCTAAGTATAATGTAATTTAGTAATTACATTGATGATGAGTGGAAATTTGATTTTAAATTGATGAAAGATGTTAGAATTTACAAATGCAATATTTTTTAGATAATATATAAAGTATATAAATAAATAAAAATAAATTACGGATATAAGTATTAATATCTTTGATTACAAATAAAAATATATGTTACAATATTTTAATCATATTTGAAATAATTGTAATTTATTGAAAAGATAAAAGATTGTAATTAAAACAATTTATAATAATATAAATACAATTTGCGTCTATAAATTTAAAATATTTTTAAATTAACAATAAAAATATTTTTAATAAAATTTAATAGTTATATTTTTATTTATTTAATTAATTAATAATGCAGATTGAAAACGAGTATTCCAATCCAAAAACCAATTTCAACCATCTAACTTCAAATAAACAGACTTATTCATCTTCAAAATATGTATATGGAAATATAGCAGATCATAAGATGGATTCTATTCATATTTTCTTTGGCACCGGTCTATGTTTCTGTATTACTCTGTTACAGTTGAGACTGATTTTATCAGCAAAGACAACGCTCCTTTGATTTTCTATTTTCTCTTGTCTCCCTGTCTAATTTTCTTTTGTTTCTTGTCCTTTCACCTCCCGACTCCCTCTCTTCCAAGATCTGTTCCTTTTCTCCAATTAACAAAAATATTTTCTTAATGCAATATAAGTAGAAAATGAAATTTAGATATAAAAAAAAAATTGTCAAACTTTTTCACCGTGTCCAAAAGTCAAAATAAAACCAAAAAATTGCTGCCATTTAATCCTTCCCGATGCTCCCCGGAAACTCCCGCATCAACAATAAAGACTCTAAAATAAGTTTAAAAGCATTCATTGTGAGTCTCCTTCTAACTTCTTAGAATCTCTTAATCATAACATGGATCTAAGACATGCCTCTATTTTATTTTACCTCGTTTTAAAATATGAAAATTTCATAAGTGCAACTTAACCGTATGAAAATAAAATAAATAAAATTCACACTTCAAAAAGTAGCTTCAAAAGTAACATGAAAACATTGTCAACTGAAAGGTAAGGATCAAAGAGAACAGGGTGCGAAACTGAAATTATAGTACTCATTGTAAAAGAGCCAAGCATACATACAATGATTATGGGTTTATGTTTATCAAATCTCACAAGTAAAAACTCACAAAAACAAGATTGGAAGATCCGAAAATTCTTCATTACTTTTTTACTCAAAACACAGTTATCACGGCCATCATACCCACAACAAATGGAGTTTACCAAACTTGCCCAGGCACTCTTTCATCGCCTTGTTGATGGTATAATGGTATAATGGTGTCCATCGGTATTCGTGAAGGCTTAAAAGCCTCACTTCTCTTCGAAAAGTTGAAAGCTCCTTTAAAAGAAGGAAATAGCATCCTCACCGTGTTTACCAAAATCTTCGGCTGCGTCTACTGTACTTATGTATTTCTAATAAAAGAAATAATAAAATCTGGTACTCAAACATGAAAATCTCAGCTGTCATGACCTTCATCCATATATTAGATTTCAATTCCTGCATCCAACGAGCAGTAAACAACTTTATGATGAAGCATGCATACATAGAAAAACATTCCGCCTGATCATTTTGACTGACATTTTATAATTATTAACTGATGTCCATGTAGCAAGATATATCAACACCAGCCTATTTATTACAATAGCTCTATCCTAAATAATACGCTGGTGTAAATCTGACCCGTGTATTCTGGCTTCCTATTTATTTTTCTTTCTGAATCATATAATAATAAAAATAGTAAGATAGATCCCAAACACCAGCCTAATCATTTTTAATCACCCACCAGTCCCTTCATCTTCAGTGTCACACAATCAATTTCTTAATATTTATCTAAATAAATAAATATGTTCAATAACTAACTTAGTTCATCAAAACATGATGAGACAAATTCCGTACACCATTTATTGGAATAAAAGGACTGGGCAAGAAAGGCACACAGCTTCACAAAGAATTTGATCTTTTTACATTTTCAAGATTACGATCTGTCTTTATCGGGTAACAAAATAGAAGAGAAATAGGTGGACAATCTATCTTTATCAGGTAACAAAATAGAAGAGAAATATGTAGACGCTTGTCCACCGATGAAAAGGATACTGAGTTGAGCAAAGGTCTTCCCTTGTGATGTATGGAGGCATCGCAACGTGCCGACGCTAGAAAGATTGTGAAAGACAGTGAGAGATAGATCCTAACACCAGCCTATTCATTACAAATAGCAAGCTTATTTAGTCGCTGCACCTCTTGCGAACAGTTGTTGATGCGATTGCCATATATCTCCTCTAAACGGCAATAGCATCCTCATAGCCACTCTCACCCCAAACTCAATTTTTTCAATACCTCTGTATGCAAATTAGTTGGATACTATTCTAAATGATGAATTAACTAATAAAAGGTTAATAAATCTATCTAATAAGCAAACTATAATGAAGAATGCAATAACAAATGAAACCAAATTAACAATTTACCTTCACCTACAAATGCAGCTTGTCTCCATTGTCCTCCTAACCTTGATTTCTTGAAGATGTTTGAGCTCTCAGATTTCCAAATGAAGCTCTTTCCCAAAATGATTCCAAAGTGTGGAGATTGAATGAAATAAGTGCACAACTAAAACTTGATTATCCAAAATATGGTGGATGAAATGCAAATGATGGGATGATAATATGGATGCTTGGCTGCTTGATTGTTTGAATGCTTATTCTCAAAAATACCTATTAGCTTTCAAATGGAAAATGATGCTCCTTTTATAGAATTTTGGAGGATCTAGGCCTAGGTGGCAGAATCCTACGGTTGAGAATGAAAGGTGGAAGATCCTAGGGCTAGAATTGACTTGGTTGAAGGAGTTGAAAGAAAGGGGGATGTAGTTGGAATGTGAAAGAAAAAATAAGGATGATGTTCCTCTCACATTGACATAGAAGAGAAGAAGGTGGAAGGGAAAGACACATGTCAAGTGTCTCACAAAGACCAAAGAGAGAAAGAGGGAGAGACTTTTTCCTCATGAGGACTCTTTGCACAAGTGTCCTATGAATCACCCTTGACCCTTAGAGGTGGCTTGAGAAGCCCCTTAGTAATAGGGAATGTCTCTTGACTTGGTTGTTGAGAGGACAAGTGGTCATGAGGCCAAGTCCTATGAGGCCACATAGCCCTTAAGAATAGGACATATGTGGGTGAGGATAAATATGAATAAATAATTAATAGTAATTATTTATCTTAGCCAAGGTGATGTGTTAGGTGACTAGGTGGATAAAGTGGACTAAGGGAATTAGTCATATTTAGGTGATTGTGTATTTAATTAAATCACTTTAATAGACTATTTAGAAGACTTAGGATATAGAATTAGACTATAGTGAATTTATTAAATAAATTGAATAATTTACTTAATAAATAGAAGAAATAATTATTAATTAAATAATAAAATATTTAATTAATTTGTCAAGTCAATAGTAATTAAATAATAAATATTTAATTAATTAATGAAGCCATTTTTAGGTATATACATTTTGCCCCTCTTTGAAATAATGTGCTAGTCACATTGTTTCAAAGAAAAATCTAGCATTTTTGCCCCTACCCCAGACAATGCCTTAGACGACCTCTGCATGCCCCCTCGAGAGATTGATTTACAAAAAAGGTTATGTGAATTTTGTAAAAATAATTTGTGTTTTTTTTTTTTTTTTTTTTTTTTTTGTTGTGTTTTTTTTTTTTTTATGGGGTTGTTCAATCAATTTCACGAATGAACGGTAGAAAAGATGGAGGAAAACAGGGTAGAATGGAAGCAAAATGTCAGGTTGGGTCCACACACCAAGCACATCAGGTCCACAAGCTATAAATACGGCGAAGGGGTCCACAATAGGCTCATTGTGCACAATTGTCACGTGGAGATTAGAGCGCGAGAGAGAGAAGAGCAGAGCCGCCAGGATGTCGTTCCCCTTGTCAGATCACCGCTTCGAGAGAGTCAGACGCTTCCAACGACCACCCGATTCGGGTGAACCGGTAGGTGACTCGATCATGCTTTGTAATTCCATGATTTGATGTATGTGAATGTAGAATTTTAGCATGTTTAGGGTAGATCAAATGATAGAATTAGTTTAGAAAATTTTAGTTTTCGTAGCGAAAAATGAATGCGCAGTTGCGCCGCATCAATGCGCAGCAACTGTGGCATATGCGCAGAAACTCAATTTTACAGCGCATTCATGATGAATATTTGTGCATTCATAGTAAGATATTAGTAGTGCTTCGCAAACATGAAATAAAAGTGCGCATAGATACTTGCTACGCATGTGTTAGGAAAAGCTGCGCAAATGGTCAATAAAATAGCGCATATGTTGAAAGCTGCGCAAATGTCAGTAAATGTTGTGCAAATGTGGAAGAAGACTGCGCATTGATAAAAACTTGCGCAAATGTGAAAGAAAGTTGCGCATGCATGTTTCAATGCTGCGCATATGTTTTAGGTGGTAGAAGTTGGTCATAATAGATAATCAATTAGGTCAAATTTGATGTCGATAAGCCGATTTGATCTGTCGGCGGTTGATTGTGATCAATTTGATCAAGATTGGTAACATTGTAGCATGTTCGCTAATTAGCCAGTCTGAAATAGATAATTGATAGAATCATCTGTTGAAATACATGATAAACATGTTTGAAATTGATATGATAGGATAGATAGATTGATAGATCAGTTTTCTTAGTGAGTTAGTGCAGTATGATCGACACAGCGGAGTCATAGAGTGCAGAGCCGTCTTTGGGGATGATGATATAGAGGATGGGGAGATTAGCTGGGAGGATATGGTCGACTTATATGACCCTCTTCCAGTGGTTCTAGCAGGTGCGATTAGGGGATTCGTATGCCCTGATCGGAGGTCACACAGATTTGCAGTTGGGTGGGGCTGGACATTACAGCAGGTGATGGAGGGGACCTGATTTGCTTGGGGGGTGTGTTTATTAGCACACCTATACCATTATTTACATCAGGTGGTGTACCACGGGAGTGCATCTCTATCAACAGGGGTGACACTGCTCCATGTTTGGGCATGGGAACATATTGCAGTGATGAGACCATTGGCTATTAGATTCCAAGGTGCAAGACAACCCTATATTTATTTGTACTCCGCAGTTTTGTCTCAGGAAAAACTGGGACATTTCAAGTTTTGGCGCTACACTTTTGACACACTGGACATAGTGACATGGAGACCCTACCTAGGGTGTGAGCTGTGGGATGATGAGTGGCAGCTGGGATTTTGTTTTGAGGTGCGATGGCTGATAGGGCGGACGCCCTTTATTATTGAGAGATAGCTGGTTAGCCAGGTTCTGTGACAGTTTGGCAGGATACAGGGTATGCCCCAGGGAGTGACCGAGTTTGCACAGACACATCAGGAGAAACGGGATTGGGGGCCCATGGAATCATTTGATGTTGCGTGGTAGGAGTTTTTGGATGCACCATTCCAGGCATGGTTCATGAGACAGACAGTGGTTGACCCGGGGATGACTGCTGATTTAGAGCAGTTTTTGAGAGATCATCTGGTGCCACAGATTACAGATCCAGCAGTGAGACCGCCAGAGAGAGATCCAGCAGACAGACGTCTGGGGAGGCGGTGAGGTCGAGATAGGAGGGGACGAGGGAGAGGAGGAGATGGAGGCAGAGATGGAGGTGGGGGAGATGGTGGTGAAGATGGAGGTGGGGGAGATGGAGGGAGAGTTGGCCCACGGATGAGGGGAGGTGGAGTGAGACAGAGGGGACAGGGATGGAGACAGCCTCCAGCACAGCTAGCTACAGGAGCACCATTATAGGTACCAGTCACTCAGGTACAGAGACCAGTTGCTGCAGTACAGATACCAGTTGCTGTAGTACAAGCACATGCATAGGGGCAGGCACAAGATGAGGCAGACATTCTATTGGCCCAGATTGATGTGGTACAGGGTGGCAGATAGGATGAGCCAGATGTGGAGATGCTAGATATACAGGCACAGGATGAGCAGGCAGACATGGACATCGGGGGATAGGATCCCTATTTACATAGAGATGCTGCAAAGGAGGAGCCTGATATTGATGCACTGCTAGCCCGACTAGCAATTATCTAGGTAGAGGCAGACCGGGTTCCAGGTCTGGAGAGATAGATTGAGAGGATGGGCAGACAGATGGATGTGCTGCGGGCAGAGAGAGATTCAGCTGTTGAGAGACTCGGGGAGTCAGAGATGCTACTAGATGAGTTACAGAGGACAGAGGACCTAGGTCCCCATGGGGATATCATGAGAGCCATGATACATGACGAGAAGGAGATATCCTACTGGCGAGAGGCATATAGACAGGCAGTCCCGAGAGATCAGTGGATCGGGAGCTATAGAGAGAGCTCAGTTGGCATCAGATCAGCAGCATATGAGCGACAGGCACCAGCTGGCAGTGGAGGGTATCATCACATCCTCCCAAAGCACCAACAGGTTCAGGAGGTTAGGGTGGATCCTCAGCATCAGGGAGTGCAGTAGCACAGGGCCACATTGCATCCCATAGACAGCGACAGACAGAGTCTGGAGGCAGTGGTTCATAGATTGTGAGAGATCATTGTATACACTGTTGTATCATTATGATTCATTGTATCATTATATTTTGACTTGACTGACACTAACTATGGACACATTGTTATTGATTTATATCATTGGACATTCAGATATTTTTGTTGTTTTATGGATTATATATGATGCAGTTCTATCATGATTTACTTTGATGATTTATATACATGTGCGTACTGACATATGTAGGATGTGATGATGTACTTTCATATGCATAAAATGTATATCTTTAGAATGCAAAATGATTTATATTGTTAATGCTTAATGGTTAATAATCATATGATGGTGATATAAATGCATGTCTTAAATGAGTTTACTAATACTATGTGATTATCAATGCAATATTTGTGATGAACAATGTGGATAATGAATAATAAATGAATGATATAATGCAAATGATATCTAATTTAATAAATGATAATGTACCTAAGTTGATTAAATGTAATAACTGATAACATGATAAAAGAAAATGAAATGAAACGATAGCTATAATAAATGACCAAATTATATATAAATGAACACTCCTAATGAAGATAACATATGTCTCTAAATGATTTAAGTGTTAAATGCAAAAAGTCATAATATGTTTGGTTGTCCAAATGTCCTCAACTTAAATAACAATGTATCTGACACAAGAAGAATAGACTAAGAGAACAGATAACTTAATAAGAAAGGTAACCTGTAAATCTCTATAAAAGGAGCACTGATATGAAAATCTAGGAGATGGTATAATGCAATGCAAAATGAAATATGAAATGAGTATCTCCATAACTTCATATAACATCTTAGAACTTCATAATAACTGGAATTTGATTTTCATCATTGAGCTCATTATGTTGCAAGAAAATGCAAGCATCATGGTATAATTAAACCAGGATGACCTGAGCACTTCTCGCATGGAGTTTAATATTGCAAACTTGACAAGCATCTAGGTATAATTGAACCGAGATGACCTGAGTTTCATTTGCGTAACAGATAAGGAATATTCCCCCCCTCCATTGGGGAACAAATATTTGGAGTCGAGGTATGCGATGGCGTATCACCATAAATAGCATTTGTTTAGAACAACATGATTTGCATGTTGTCAATACTATGAACTAGATGAAAGCACTTATACACAAACACCCCAATTACTTGTTCCTTCGATTTCATCGAAAAATACCCCACAAATAGCAATCAAAGAAAATACCATGCCCCATCCCGGCTATTCTAATCAATGACATATGGGAGTTTCAAACTCATGTCAAAAGATATCCTGGAATAGCATAGGAAACATGATAACAACGAAATCCAGATATGAATGCATAATCTACAACAAACCATTCTAACATGCCTGTCATGAATATACATTTCTTTTTCCAAAAAGATTGATGTAGGACATGTTGATCAATTCAAGTGATGATGTATAGTCAAGATATATAGATAAGTGGTCACGTTTCGAAGAATAGATCATAGATTTGGATTCAACATGAAGATACCATTGTAAAAGGACATTTGATTGTGTCTGCTTGCCTGGTGAAAATAACTCCCTTATGTCCTCTAAGAGTCACGGCTATCATAGATCCACTTCCCAAACTAGGTCGAGGACATGCCCCCAGCTAGGTGATGGACTAACTTATTATGGGTGAAGAAAGACGCAACAAGACTAGGATGAAGACCAATGACAAAAGATCAAGCTATGATGGGATTTTATTATGGATAAATACAAGGAATGGTTCATGAACTGACCATTTTATTATGATATATATATGGTGGGGATGAAGATTGACTAACCATTTTATTGTGGATATATACAATGAACGAACACATGAGAAGAATCCTAATAGATAGAGGAGCTAACTTGTCACATATAGCGCCTGTTTCCAGGTTTTCACCACATGCTTTTATTGCAGTTTTTCTTTTGATTTTATGATTTTTTTTTAAAATTTTTTTTTTACAGAATATATATATACATCCTATATAAATGCCCCTTACATTGGGATTTCAAGGATAAAACTTCTTGAGATGGATACTATTAAGAGGCTCATCCAAGGGATCCCCTTCAGGTGTAGATAACTGATAAGCTCCAGAACCATAGATTGTTGTGATCACAAAAGGTCCTAACCAATTAGGTTCGAACTTACCCTTCTTTTCATGGTGTTGTTGATTCTTTGGATTTTCTCGAAGGACTAAGTCACCCAACTGAAAGTCTCTGATCTTTACCTTGCTGTTGTACTGACAGGATAGACGCTGCTGATAAACTTTCAAATGATCATAGGCACACTGACAGTGTTCATCTAGGAGGTCCAATTCAGTCAAGCGTGAAACTCTATACTCTTCATCAGGAATTAAATCTTTAAGAGTAACATGAAGTGAAGGCAACTCGACCTCGAGGGGCAGGACTACTTTAGATCCATAGACAAGAGAGTATGGAGTGGCTCCAGTAGGAGTACGGATGGAGGTGCGGTAAGCCCATAAGGCAGGATTAAGTTGAAGATGCCAGTCATGGCCAGCATCATTCAAAGTCTTTTGTAGGATCTTAACAATTGTTTTGTTTGACACCTCAGCTTGGCCATTTCCTTGGGGATAGTAGATGGTGGAATAGTTGTGGGTGATATGGAATTTGGCACACAGTTCATCCATGTCCTGATTTTGGAACTGTTTCCCATGATCAGTAATGAGATACATAGGTATACCATATCTGCAAATGATATAGTTTAAGATAAACATGGATATTTGTTTCCCTATGGCGGTAATCAATGGAATGGCCTTAATCCATTTAGTGAAGTATTCTATGGCAGTGAGGATCCATTTGTGACCATTGGAAGATGGAGGATTGATAGCACCCACGAGGTCGAGTCCCCACCGACTGAATGGCAAAGTAGTTGTAAAAGGATGTAACTCTTGTGCTGGAGCATGGATAAGGTTTCCATGTATCTGACATTTCTTGCATGCCCTAGCAAAATGAAAGGAATCTGCTTCCATGGTAGGCCAATAATAACCCATACGCATGAGTTTCTTAGCCAAAGAGGGACCACTCAAATGTGTCCCACAAATACCTTCATGTACATCCCGTAAGGAAAGTTGAGCTTCATCATGTTTGAGACATCGCAGGAGAGTACCGTCAAAACCTCACCGATAAAGGGTGTCAAATATTAAAATATAGCGGGAGGTTTGGCAGAGAAAAGTTCATTTTTGATTGCGGGATAGGTCAGGAGGTAAAGTGTTATCTTTGAGGTGAGAATAGATCTTTCCATAGGTTGGGGAGTCATGTCCAATCAGATGACATATAATACTCGTATCAGGGTCATCATATGAAGGACAAGTCAAGGATTCCACCAAGAACTCAAAATGGGCCTTGGTATCTTTGATATCAAATAAAGAAGCAATTGTTGCCATGGCATCAGCAGCCTTGTTTTCATGCTGAGGAATCTACTCAAAAGTGATGACAAAGAAATAATTTTTAAAGTCATCCACCATACGTTTATATGGCAATAACTTATCATCTTTGGTCTGGTAATCATCATTAACCTGGTTAACAATCAGCTGAGAATCTCCGTAGACATTTATTTCAGATACATTCCATTATAAAGTCATTTTTAACCCAATCAGCAAAGCCTCATATTCTGCCACATTATTAGTGCAAGGAAATAACAACTTGAAAGATTTCAGAATAGTGTATCCTTGTGGCGTGATAAAAATTATACCAGCTCCTGAACCCTATTGAGTGTATGAGCCATCAAAGTATAATTTACATGTTTGTGTAGACAAAGCTAAGATATGAGCATCAAGAAACTCTATGTGTATAGGATGTTCATTTGTTAATGGAGCATCAACTAGTTGATTTGCGATCACTTAACCTTTGATAGCCTTCTTGTCTACATATTCAATATCAAACTTGCTAAGTAGCATGACCCACTTAGCCAACCTGCCTGTCAATGCAGTCTTGCTTAACAAATACTTTAATGGATCAATCTTTGCAATAAGCTGAGTAGAATGTGACAACATGTAATGTCACCACTTTTGTGAAGCAAAGACAATAGCCAGACATGCTCTTTCAATAGGGGAATAGTTTAACTCATATCCCACTAAAGTGCGACTGATGTAGTAGATGGCTTTTTCTTTTCCTTCATGATCTTTCTAAGCGAGAAGAGCACCTAGTGAGACTGTTGTGGTTGAAATGTAGAGCAAGAGTGGCTTGCCTGGAATTGGTGACATTAGAGTTGGAGGATTCACTAGATACTGCTTGATTTTATTGAAAGCTTCCTCACATGTACCATCCCATTGGAATAAGATATTTTTATGCAACAAATGTTGAAAGGGATGACTGCGATCTGCTAGTTGAGAAACAAATCTTCGGATGGATTGTAGACACCCCTGTAAAGATCTTAGCTGACTGATGTTAGTGGGGGAAGCCATCTCCAATATTGCTTTAACTTTTTTTGGATCTACTTCGATTCCTTTAGCTGAGACAATGTACCCTAACAATTTTCCAGATGTGACCCCGAATGCACGTTTCTTTGGATTGAGTTGAATCTGATATTTTTCCATCCGGGTGAATATTCTATCTAACACTCTCAAATGACCAGCTTTGTCTTTGGATTTTGCTAAAATTTCGTCAACATAATCTTCCATGATGGTATGCATCATATCATGGAAGATCGTGGTCATGGCTCTTTGCTAAGTTGCTCTAGCATTTTTGAGGCCAAATGGCATTACATTCTAGCAGTATGTACCCCATGGACAAGTAAAAGCAGTTTTTTCCTGGTCTTTTGGTGCAATCTTGATTTGGTTATAGCCAGAAAATCCATCCATTAATGATAACATATCATGCCCAGTTGTTAGGTCAACAATCATATCAATATTTGGCAAAGGGAAGTCATCTTTCGGACAAGCTTTATTAAGATCTCAAAAATCAGTACAAATCCTGATAGACTTGTCTGGTTTTGAAACCGAAACAATATTTGAAATCCACTCAGCATAATCAATAGCCCGAATGAATCCAACATCTAGGAGCTTCTTCAATTCTACTTTCACCATTAGAGCAATGTGAGGATGCATTTTGCAGAGCTTCTACTTAACTGGTTTTACACCTGGTTTGATAGATAGATGATGCATAATGAGATTGGGGTCGAAACCAGGCATATTAGCATAGGACCAAGAAAAGTTGATTTGTCGTTCTCTGAAGAATTTTGCAAAAGCTTCTTTCTCTGATTCTGTCAAGGATGCTGCTACCTTGAGGATGCGTGGAGACTCCTCTGTTCCAATGTTAAGTGATACTATCGGTTCTATAGAATGGTAGATTGCTCTCAATCTAGATAGTTGGGAAGAGTGTCAATCCTTCCATCGTCAGGCACCTTAAAGAGGTTTTCACCATCAGATGCATCTTTTCTTTTTACTATTTTTGGATCTAATACTGCCACTGAGTGGCTTTCACCATTAGATCTCTTGATTATTTTTATATTTTTATGACTGAAAGGATTGGCACTCTCTCCAAAATAGGCCATGTCATTGAGTTCTATCAGAAATCCTGACTTGTGATCCCCTGGTGGAAAATGATCCCTGATACCAAGATAGTCAACGATCACGTCATCATTATGGAAGACATCAAGTTCGGGGTGATCGGGAGAATCCTAATCAATAAGGTCAGGACAGACAAGGGGCATTGGATCATTTGGGTTGGTTTCAAAAGCAAAGATGGTATTGATGGAAAATTTGTCAAGGTTTATGATAGTATCAGCGAGGTCTATTTCCATACTCTCATCCGAATTATCTGTCACAAGATAACGCTCACTTTGCTCACGATCAACATGAGTAGTATTACGTGGGACCAATCCTAGTGAGTCACTCATTGAACTCTCACCCTCATGGTAATCGTTACTATATTGATGGACAACATCAACTCCTATTTCTTTAGTACCATTAGATAAGGAATCCCATTCATAATCATTAGAATCAGAATCATCATTATCTTCAAGTCTATCAATGATTCTTTGAGCTATCCTTTGTTTTTCTGGATCTACATACATACCATGCTTTCTGAATTGTAAGGCAGGAGCTTTAGATGTCTCATGAAAAGGTGGCATTTTTTCTTTTCCTTTTGTTTCTTGTGATCCTTCTCCTTTATATCCTAATCTTGTAGTGTCTCTTTGATAATTAGGATTTTGCAAAATTGGTTTTATAACACCTTCTCTTTGTAACCCTAAAGGTCCAGCACCTTGATATCCCATCTTTTGAAGCAAAGTATACCCTTTTCCATAGACATCAGGTGATATATAATCATGTTTAATATCCTCTTCAATCTTTTGTGTCTTAAGCCAATAATTTGCATTACGCTTAGCTGCCTCTTTGGATATTGTGCCCCCACTTATAAATGTGTTATAAACAAGTGTGGAAGAGGGGTCTGATTATTGTTTAGTGATCAAAGGCCTACCATATGATTTAGGAGATAAAGGTAACTCAGTGATACAAAGAGCTTGACCTAAAGTATATTCTCCCATACTTCTTTCTTTGATATCTATCTTGATCCCATCTAATTTAGAAGTTGATGCTATATTACTAGGGTCACCAGGTGTAGTTACAGAAGATCCAGTATGATTATTGGGAACCAAAGAATTAGAAATCTTCACATTGCTACAATATTGAAAAGGATTGGAATCTCCTTTGATAGTGATCTCCTGACCATTGTGAGGGAATTTTATACATTGATGATAAGTTGATGGCACAGCTTGCATGGAATGAATCCATGGTCTTCCCAAAAGAATATTATAAGCAAGATCCATGTCCAGAACATGACAAGATACATCTTTGACAATAGGACCAATACTAATTGGAAGAACAACGGACCCCTTGGATGATCGCTCTTCCTCATCATAGGCTTTTATTGTGATTTTCTTTTTTGGATCAACAGCATTCTCAGAAAATCCTAATGCAAGGACTAGCTTTAACGTGCAGATATTCAAACTAGCTCCCCCATCTATTTATACTCTTTTAATCTTGTGATTCTAGACAAGGACTTTGATATGTAAAGGAGCATTATGAGGTTGGGTAATGGCTAAATCATCATTTTCAGTAAAGGACAAATAATGTGGGGTTGTTAAATGGCCCACCATAGCTTGAAATTGATCAAGATCTAGAGTTGTTGGAACCTGGGTCTCTAAGAGAGCTTTTTCAAGGATATCTTTGTGAGATGGAGAAATACGCAAAAGCTCTAAGATGGATATCTGGGCCGGTGTCTTTTTGAGCTATTCCAAAAGATTGTACTGGTTGGAAGTATTGGGTATGGACTTTGGAACATAAATGGACTTGTTGTGAGTAGTGCTTGGTTTAGACTGGACTCCTTGGAGAGTAACCTTGGCTTGAGCACGAGTAGTAGCATGGATTGGTTGACTCTCTAATTTTCCTTTTATGGTAATGACATTGGCATAATATGCAGAAGGATGATGGTTAGAAATGTTACCAACATATCTATAGGGTGTGTTATTATAATTGGCTTGGTTGTCACCCTTATTGTTGGAAGAACCTCCTTTTTCATGCTTAGGAAGTGGATCTTTGAAGGCCGTATGTGATTCATTCGAGACATGTCTGTCAACACTAATTTCACTGCTTTCGATTAAGTCTTGGATCACATTTTTAAGCCATTGGCATTCATTGGTTATATGTCCTCTTCCTCTGTGGAATTCACGATAATCATTTCCATTCCACCAAGAAGGCTTCACTCTAGGTTCATAGTCTTTCAGTTCAGGAAGCGTGATGAGTTTCTTGGTGATTAACTTCTGTAATGCTGATTCGAGAGATTCCCCTAAAGGAGTAAAGTTTCTTTGAGGTGAGATAAAAGGAAATCTCAGTTTAGATGAATCCTTATTGGTATTTTGATTTGCTGACTAATTGTTGTATGTAGCTTGAGTAGCGTTGGTTGTACTTGTGAGATTTAGGAGAGGTTTTACCGGTTTGACATTACGATTATCAACAATTCCGTCATTGACAATGTTTTTGTTTTTATTCCAATATTTCAATTTGTCATTGTTGGAATTGGAATTATAAGTGTTGGAATTTGAATTTGAGGATCCAGCATTGTCTTTGGAATAAAGTTTTATCTCACCTTTTCGGACCATGGCTTCCTCAATCTTGATACCATTTTCTATGAGCTTATTGAAGTTTGGTGGACATTGCAATTGTAACCTATAACTCATTTCTGGTGTAAGGTTATGCACACAAATATCCATCTTTTCTTGTTCAGGAATCGTTCGTGGATATTTAGAAAACAATTGATGCCATCTTTGCAAAAAAGTAAGGAAAGGTTCTCCATTCTTTTGATGTGCATTGCAAAGATCAAGCATAGTGACCTCATGTTTGATGTTATATGAATAATGAGTCACAAATTTGTCAAGAAGCTCATTGAAAGATTTGATGCCGGGGGGAAGTTTGGAGAACCATTCCATGGCTTGTCCTCCTAAACTTCCTGGAAATAGTCACATAAGATAAGTGTCATTGTGAGCGACTTTAATACAAGCAGCACAAAACTCACGAATATGGTCTTGTGGATCTGAATTCCCTTTGTATTTGTCAAATTTTGGTACCTCAAAATGAGGAGGGAATGGAATCATTGCTAAATTCTTATCAAAAGGATAAGGACATATATCATCCAAAGAATACTTCTTAGTTGATGATCCAGTTTGGATATCACGAATTTGTTGTTGAAGCATCTGGATTTGTTGTAGGACGGGATCCAAAGATAATGTGTTTCCTTGCGGGTTTTGGGAAACATTATACTGTTGAGTATGTTGAGGATCATTGGATTACTAATTATTTTGAAAAACATTTTGTTGTTGATCACTATGGGATGCATTGGATTGTTGATTGATCTGAGAGGCATTGGATTGTTGATTGATTTCCTTTGCTCCATGAGGATCTTGAGAACCTTTAAGGATATCTTGATTTTTTTTAGGAGTTGGTTCTCTAAGATTGGTAACATCAAAATCACTTGGTAACTTAACTCCTTGTTGAGAAAGCATGAGGAAATACATCTCTTTATCCAAGCCTATGAGTCGTTCCATGACTTGTAAAAATTTAGGATCTTGTGCAGCATCCCTAAGTTCCTCATCAGTAGGTTCGTCATCAAATGTGAGAGGATGAGTTTTCTTAGGAGGCTCTTTGGCCCAAGGATTCTCTTCATCGCTGTTATTACCTTCCATTTTGTCTAGGGATTCTGGATTAATAGGTTGTTTGAGTTTCTGAGATCGAGTTTGAACCATAAAATAGATGAAATTGATTACGGAAAAGAAAGATTCTTGATAAAAAGATATGGAGAATGATTGGTAGAAAAGATATGATAAGTATTAAAAATTGGGGTCAAGAAACAATAATCTAAGTAAGCTTGATGGTTAAGGATGATATATCCTGATATGATAAGCTCACCAAGATCAAAGTCTGATAGATAAGGTAAATCTTCAACACCACACTGAAAATCTTAAGATTGGAAGAAAGTGACTTGTTGATTCTTGAGAAGAGAATGATGATGAAAAATGATGAAAGTGGTCAAATTAGAAATCAGAGGTCTATCTAACTCAACTATTTTTTTTCAGAATCTTACTAAGGACGAAAATGGGTATCTGAAAAAGTGATTTTGAAATTCCAAAAGCCTGTGGGAATGTTCTATGTTGTAAATGTGCAGCAACAAATGCGCAGGACAGTGTGATATATGCACAGTAAAATGAAACAAATGCGCAACAAATTTTGACAGATGCGCACTGATAAATGTAAATGCGCAGTAACTTGAATCGTATGCGCAACAATTTTGGATGTATGCGCAGGTTGTCAAATTTTTAATGATTTTGCTGTTTTGATGATGGGGAATTTTTGTTTTTGTTTTTGTTTTTCTGATGTTTCCTAGTTTTTTGGCAAAGTAAAAATGCATAAACACACACACGCAAGACAAAGATGATTTTAATCTAATTTAATCTAGTATGAATGCACAAACACGCTTACAATCCTAAGGTTGCCAAGGATGATATCTACTGAATCCCCACTACGATAATAAAATCTAGCCACACAAATCCACAGCAGACAGCCTAGGAACTTGGAGGCACGGGCTCCTCCTTACAGTGCACTCACTTCTCAGGCACACCAAGTTCTGAATTCAATGGGTCATTACTTCCCAAAGAACTGTTATCTCTACTATGAACAGTGAGTAATGTGGGGTGTCTTCACGAGCTTGGGTGACTCCTTGAGCTAGCAGATAGAAGGTTTTTGGCCACTAAACAAAAGTTGTTAATAAGGACATCCGTTCAGGTGGTTGTGATCAAGTCATTTTCCCAATTAAGGGGGCTCTCCCAATCCTTTCAAAGCAAGGCTTTCACCTCTACTAAGTAGGACTTTAACACACCACTGGGGTACTGGAGGAGATTTTGGTTGCCACAATGAATTCACACCTATCTAATGTGAGACTAATCACACTAGCATTTTTTATATACCGGTTTGGAAGGGCTTAGCTTTAGCCTGTTACCGGTTGGGTCGTTCCTTGGGGTGAGTACCTCTTTTCCCACCAAAGACCACCCTCTAAAAATTATAACAATTTCTCTTACACCCAAGGTCCACGAATGGCGAGGGGAGAGGATACGTTGTTATAATTTTGGGATTACAAGTATGCTATTAAGAAAAATACAATAGACACGTGAATCTATGCTAAGGAAAACACACAAAGAAAAAACATGTCGTATTTTAAGCCCAAATGAGATTTTAGTTTATTTTGCAAACCCCTTGGCAATCTGCAAATAAAATTGTTAGAAAAATGTTTTTAGCAATGGGGTCTTCAAAAATTTACATCTTGCAAAACAGCTTAAAAAATACTACCAGAACGAACAGACACTTGTCAAAATGTTAGTTAAAAACAAATCTAACAGAAAATTGAATTTTTCTACAAAAACTGATAAATGCGCAGAACAGTGATATAAATGCCTAGTAAGTATGGATGTATGCATAGGAATGATGTATGTGTGAAACAGTTTAATGAATGTGTAGCCTGGTGGAATGTATGCGCAGTTACTATGGATGCGCAGTGAAAATGGATAAATGCGCAGGAACAGCGGACAAATGCGCAACAATTATAACAAAGATGAAAACAAATGAAAATTTTATGCCAGAGAATGGATGCACAGCTGAAATGAACAGATGCGCAGGAATCGTGGATGAATGCACAGAAATAACCTGTATAAAAACCTGCACATGGAAAACTAAAAATTGAAAGTGGAAAGCCCAGTTGGGCCCTCCTTCTAGTGCCAAAAATGTATGCAAATTAGTTGGATACTATTCTAAATGATGAATTAACTAATAAAAGGTTAATAAATCTATCTAATAAGCAAACTACAATGAAGAATGCAATAACAAATGAAACCAAATTAACAATTTACCTTCACCTACAAATGCAGCTTGTCTCCATTGTCCT
Source organism: Chamaecyparis obtusa (assembly GCA_027943335.1). Classification (NCBI taxonomy): domain Eukaryota; kingdom Viridiplantae; phylum Streptophyta; class Pinopsida; order Cupressales; family Cupressaceae; genus Chamaecyparis; species Chamaecyparis obtusa. The sequence continues at coordinate 185,770 of BSBK01012752.1, forward strand.
CCTAGCCTTGATTTCTTGAAGATGTTTGAGATCTCAGATTTCCAAATGAAGCTCTTTCCCAAGATGATTCCAAAGTGTGGAGATTGAATGAAATAAGTGCACAACTAAAACTTGATTATGCAAAATATGGTGGATGAAATGCAAATGATGGGATGATAATATGGATGCTTGGGTTCTTGATTGCTTGGATGCTTGAATGTTTATTCTCAAAAATACCTATTAGCTTTCAAATGGAAAATGAGGCTCCTTTTATAGAGTTTTGGAGGATCTAGGCCTAGGTGGCAAAATCCTATGGTTGAGAATGAAAGGTGGAAGATCCTAGGGCTAGAATTGACTTGGTTGAAGGAGTTGAGAGAAAGGGGGATGTAGTTGGAATGTGAGAGAAAGAATAGGGATGATGTTCCTCTCACATTGACATAGAGGAGAAGAAGGTGGAAGGGAAAGACACATGTCAAGTGTCTCACAAAGACCAAAGAGAGAAAGAGGGAGAGACCTTTTCCTCATGAGGACTCTTTGCACAAGTGTCCTATGAATCACCCTTGACCCTTAGAGGTGGCTTGAGAAGCTCCTTAGTAATAGGGAATGTCTCTTGACTTGGTTGTTGAGAGGACAAGTGGTCATGAGACCAAGTCCTATGAGGCCACATAGCCCTTAAGAATAGGACATGTGTGGGTGAGGATAAATATGAATAAATAATTAATAATAATTATTTATCTTAGCCAAGGTGATGTGTTAGGTGACTAGGTGGATGAAGTGGACTAAGGGAATTAGTCATATTTAGGTGATTGTGTATTTAATTAAATCACTTTAATAGACTATTTAGAAGACTTAGGATATAGAATTAGACTATAGTGAATTTATTAAATAAATTGAATAATTTACTTAATAAATAGAAGAAATAATTATTAATTAAATAATAAAATATTTAATTAATTTGTCAAGTCAATAGTAATTAAATAATAAATATTTAATTAATTAATGAAGCCATTTTTAGGTGTATACAACCTCCAATACCTTAGTGTAAACTCTTTACCAGTACCTCCGATAACTTAGTTATTAACATAGTTTAGTGGTTTTAACCACTTTTATTTTTATAAAAAAAAACAAGATACTGGCTCACGTCTTAGAGAAGGAATTTATCACTAATTTATACTAGTATTACCATTTTCCATTTTCCAATAGAATAGTAATATTTGCATATGTCTCTTTTCCAGGCAATGGATACAAATATACCTCCAGTTTTCTTTACCGTCGACAAAGCCCAACGAAGGACTCTTCAGAAAACAAAATGGCACTCGGGATAAATAGTTGATTCCAATGCACTGAAGGCTCTCTAGTTTCCATTCATGAACAGTCATAAACTATGAAGACGGCAATAATGCAAGATGACACCAATAAACTGTGAAGACTGTAATAATGACAATGCCTTTTGAATAAATATATCACTATTTAATAATTGTATACCCTATGACACAACAAATTCTTCACATTTCTGTTTGTCTAATAGTAATTTTTTATTGTAATTTTTTGAACGGAAACATTTTCACATATCTTCTGCAGGAACAGTGTCAAAGGCATGTATAGGTACAAAGATTCCATTAGAGAATAACATGAATAAACTATGACTTCAGACATAAATGATGAGAATGACAAATTTTGAACATTTGGTTGCATAGAAGCGCACATGTAACTTTGTACCACTCTCGTGGATCAATTCATGTGTTGAATGAAATAGGTCTTCATTTAAGTAACACAACATATGGGGATGGTAGCCTAGAATTGAAAATAAAAGAAATGGAATGAAAAATTGAAATGAAATATTTATTTCACTATTATAGAAACTTCATTTAAAAAGGAAAATAAGAAGCATATAAATAGAAAAGGCCGTAATAAACAATTATAAACTAATAGACAAAACTGTCCTAATAGAAAACTTTAAAAAAACCTAAATTAACAAAAAAAAAAAATTAAATAAACTTAATCTAATATGCATGAGAATGATATGATTAGACATTAACATCTCCCCCTTCTAAACAAAGCATTCTGTGAAACTTCTCAAAATTTTCTTTGCCCGTTGTGAGGATATCATCTACTTGATGTACAATGGGACAATATTTAAGTTGTATACTGCCATCTTTCACATGATGTTGAATCAAATGAAACTTCATGTTGATGTGTTTGGTGTGATCATGAAATACAAGATTTTTAGCCATTTTAATAGAAGGTTGACTGGTAATGAAGAGTGGGGTTGATGAGACCTATGGTGTCTGCAAGTCTTTAAGAATTCTTTGAAGCTATAAGATTTCCTAAGTTGCTTCAGAGGCTTCCATATATTTATCTTCAAAAGAAGAGACAACTCCAACTGATTGCTTTTAAAAATCCTTGAAAGATTGCAGCAAACCCAACATGCATTAAAAAACTAAATGTAGATTTTTCATCCATCGAATCACATGCATAATAGCCAAACAAAGAAAACTATTTTGTCTTGGAGTATTTGAACCCACAATGTTGAGTACCTTGCAGATATCAAAGAGTTCTTTTAGCAGCTAACCAATGAGTTTCTCTAGGTTGTTGCATAAATCTTGAAAGATCTCCAACATCAAAAGAAATATCTCAATGGGTAGTTGTAGCATAAATCAAACTCTTGACAAGTTTCCTATAGATAGTTGCATCAACTAATGCTAATGATTCATCTAATGTGAACTTAAGATTTTGCTCCATAGGAGTACTAAGGGGCTTGCAATCAGTCATGCCAAACTTGTGCAAAAGCTCACCAATACATTTTTGTTGGGTGATAAAAATAGAATGGGGTTCTTGAATCACCTCAATACCCAAATAGTAATGAAGATGGCCCAAATCAGTCATATCAAAACCTTTCTCCAATTTTTATTTTATATTTTGAATACTATTCTCATTAGTGCCAGTGATAAATAAACTATCCACATAAACAACAAGATAAAAAATAATATTATCAATCTTTCTAACAAAAAAGTGTTGCATCATCAAATTCAAAATTATTGAGATTCAACTACAAGAGATGCTCAGTAAGTTTTTCATACCAAGTGTGTTGAGCTTGTTTCAAATATTACAATGATTTGACAAGCTTGCATACCTGGAGTTCTTTTCCATTGACTCCATACCCTTTCAGTTCAATCATATATATTGTTTCTTTGAGATCACCATTTAAGAATGTAAAACATTTCCCCTGAATGTCTTAGAGAGGGCCTCTCTAACTAGGAGTGGTGTGTGTCCATCCTGACCATTCCTGGCTTGGCTCTGAGAATGTAATATTGACATCCATTTGGTGAATTTTCTACCTATTTTGACTTGCAAGGGCCAACATAGTACGAACGGTGGTCCATTTTACTGTAGCTGCAAAAGTTTCATCACAATCTATGCCCTCTTTTTGAGCACAACCTTTGGCAACAAGTCAAGCTTTGTGTTTGTCAAGTGTACCATAGAGACTTTATATTTATTTCTAATAAGCCACTTGCAGCCAACAGGTTTACAACCAAGTGGAGGATCCATCAACTTCCATGTGCCATTTTTCAAAACAACAATATACTCATCTTGCATAGCTTACCTTGAAACTCCACTATTCTTAGCTTCATTATAGGAAGCTAGTTCAAAGTCAATTATAAGATTGAGTTCATCAATAGACTCCAAATTATCTACAACATTAGATTGAGCATATAGCCTTTCTTTGTAAGAGTTTCTTGTACTTTTTTTTATCTATTTCACTAGGTCTTAAATCTTTCAAAGTTTGCTAAACTTGTTTTACCCACTTATGAGAAGATTTCATGACAAGCTGTTCCATTAGTAGCTAATGATTCCAAAATTTCAAGCTTATAATTGAAGGGGGTTTCTTCTTGCTCATTTATAGATGGATCAACATGAGTGCAAACATCTTGAGATATAGATTTCACAAGTGAATCCATTAAAGGTGAGGATAAATGAATTAGATTCTCTATAGAATATAAAATCTCACATTAATTTTCTATCCAATGATAAGATTTTACAATTTTATCAAATTGTTTTTATTGACATTTAATATTTTCAACACTTTTGGAAGTTTCACAAAATACAATGTCATAGGTAATAATGAATTTCTTTTCAACTTGATCATACAACCTATAGGCTTTGGAAGATTCATAATAACCAAGAAAAATACACTTCAAATGTGATGATGCCACTTCTATTTTTGTTAGGAATTAAAACATAGCAACTGGACCCAAAATCTGAAGATGTCTAACTAAAGGAGGATACCCAAACCAAACTTCATATGAAATTTCCTGGTGAACTAAAGATGATGGAGATCTATTATGAATATAAACTGCATTTCATTCTATCTCAACCCAAAAATGTAACTTGATTCTATTAAATTATAGCATTTCTTGAACCATGTTCATGATGGTTCTATTCTTTCATTCAACAACACGCTTTTGTTGAGGAGTACCTAGAATAGTGAGATGATGTTGAATTCCATTTTGATGTAAATAATCCTAAAAAATTAGAGAAGTAAATTCTCCACCATTGCCAATCCAAAGAGTCACAATTTGAGATTGAGCTTGATTTTCAATCATAACATGAAACTTTTTAAAACATTCAAAATCTTATGATTTTTGCTGCAAGAAATAAATCAGGTCATGCGACTGTAATCATACATAAACAACGTGAAGTACTTTGATCCTCTAAAAATGGTTACTAGTAAAGGCCCACATAAATATGAATGAATCAACTGCAATTTTCTATGTTCTCTCCAAGTGGAGTGAGGGAAAGAATTTCTATGTTATTTAGCAAGAATACATGCTTCACATTTTTAAATTATCAAATAGGTAAAATAGGAAAGCTATCAACGTCACTCTTTCACATGGTATGGATGTTGTCATAACTAATATGCCCAAGTCTTACATGTCATAAAAGACTAAGAGATAGACTACCTTCTTTAGTAAGATATGCAACAATTTTTGAAACAACACAAGTACCATTTTTTTTTAATTATCTTCCTTCTTCATAATGAGTGAATACAACTTCATTAAATTAGATATTTTTCATACAAAAACTTGCCCATATTTTACCAAAATATAAAATCCTTTTTGTCCAATCAATACTAGTGATAACAAATTACATTGCAATTGAGCAATAAATAATACATCATGAAGCAAAAAATATGGAAGATTAGACAATTTATATCAACAAATTTCTTTTGCAATGGTTTTGAGACTTGATTTATCTTCTATGTAAATTGGACCATCGGTACTTTCATGAAATTTTTTAAAGTAATCATGTTGAAATGTCATATGTTGTGTGGCTCCAGTATCTAAGATCCAAGAATCATACCATGATGAATTTGAGGCGAAGTATAAAATAGAAAAGACATACTAATCACTATCACTGTTACAAGAAAATTGGGCTAATGAAATATTATCATCCAAAATTTTATCATCATTGTGAATTTTTGTATTATCCTTTTATTTAAGAGAATTTTCTTTTAAAAAAATTATCTTATCCCATGAGATCTTTCATTCATCTGCTTAATGAATACCTTTTCTACCACATCTTTTACAATATAAAAATTGTCTATCATTTTGATTATCATTTTTCCTGCATTGACCTCTACATTTTCCTCTATCACAATAACCACCTCTTGAAAAGCTCTTATTTAGAGATTTCTCTTGATGCTCAAGACTAACATTTTCATTGGTATTATCTACTTTCCTTCCAAATGCTTTCTCACATTCAACTAATAACTCAACAGTAATGGTTTTCAATTGGTTGTTTTTGAATAGGGTTAAAATGGCATCACACCTATTCAAATGTAAAAATGTATGTGGGGGAAATATGAGATCTACTCCCGAATCCAAATTCCCAAAGGAGAGATCCCATTTGATCAACCAAAAGGCTAATGCACAATCGAATCAATCTATGAAGAGAGAGAAATCCTATATTTCCCTATGGTTGAATTGTTCTTGAAATACAAATACTAACCTCAAATTAGGGAAAATATGGAAAATGCCAATTTTTTATGTCTATGTGTACTTTCAAGCAATTCTGCAACTTATTTCAAACTTGAAATGCCGAGATGAAGAAAACCCAGAAATCTTTTATCTTTCTGATAGCAGGTAGTCTTCGACCCTCATAAAAGGTCAAAAGCTAGATTCTTTATTTGAAGTTTGATTCTGACTTTGTTCACAAATCTCAAAATTTCACCAAAAAGGATATCCAAATCTACTCATATCCAAAATTTCACACCTGTACCTACAAGAAAATGGGGGTTTTGTTTGTATGGGGGGTTTGCCTTGGTCAAACCCCAATTTAAGAATTAACCTTGAAATTGAATTGAAATGTAGTGTGCATAAACAAAGTAATTGAAACAATTCACCTCGCTTATGTTGAAGTCCTTGTAGAGGATTTGAATCCTCAAATCCACAAATAGGAATGCTTCAATGGATGTAGAATGAATGTAGGATGTCTTGAGTCAATGGCATTTGATCTTCAACACCAATATTCAATTGATCTTTGCATATGAGATGGCTTGGATGAATGTAGAAGGATGGATCTTCAAGGGGACTCCAAAGAGATTGAATCCTTCATTGGCTAACAATGGATCTCCTTGAGGGATGAATTCTTCAACACTTGAATGCTTGAAGGCTTGCTTGAATTCTTGAATTCACTTGCTTGCACTTGAGAGCTTGCTCATGAAATTGCTCGAGATGAGATGAGAAAATGAGAGAGGAAGGCCTCCTTTTATAGTGAACTAGGGCACAATCCTCTAGAGGGGATACCTTGGAGAATTAAATCTCAATTAGGCCCTAACCTTTAGAAAATATACCTAGATTAAATTTTATTTAAAGATTTACCATTCTGAAACCCAAAATGGCTGATCCGAAGGTGGGAAAACAAATATCCCCAAAACTCGACACCCGAAATTCAAGGAAAATTGAAATTTGGACAAGCGGGATCAAGGTCGAGCTCGAGCCTGACTAGGTGAGGATCAAGGTTGATCCTGATCAGGTCAAGATAGAGGTCAAATTTGACCCCATAAGGTTGAATTTGACCTTATGGTCAAAAACCTCAGGATCCTAGCCCAGAGTGTTAGGAAATGCAGATTGAAGTGAAAATCAGGTGCAGAGGAAAGCAGAATAGGGGGAAAAGCCAAATACATGAAAAGACCTAATCAAGGCACTTAACATGACCCCATACCATTTACTTAGAGGGCTAAATGCTCTTATCATGGAAGTGCTTCCATTTTAAGATGATACATTAAGCCCCCACTTTAGCAAACGTATGGACTCGATGCAAACTCTTGGTAAAGGAGATCAGAATGAAAAGATAATCTTATCATAATCCAAGGGACAAAGAGAAACCTTAAGCCCCTAGGGACTCGAGTCTTCATCGACTCCTAGATCACAATAAGAGATACATCTCTAGAGAGAGAAAGAAAGGGTGTGATTACCTCACCCCATAAGAACTTATGTCCCATTGTGAACCACACAAGAAAACGGCACAACTGGAAAGATGGAATTGAAGTGCCTAGTGAATGTGGCTACTCACTAGTCAACCCATCAATGATTTATCCTTAGGAATATTCTATTCCATAAGAAAAAAACCAAAAACAACAAGAGATCTAGTCTTAAGGACACCTCCAACCTTAAGGGATCAAAATATATGTATATTTGAAATTGGAGGGATCAAGAGATCCTAAATATAAATCCATGCTTTAAGGATTAGTTATTAATCCAAAAAGGGAGAAAATTAAGTATCTTGAAAAACATGTGTGTATTGAAAAGTGCGTGTGTGCAACAGGTGAGCAGAGTGTATGCCCCCATGTTAAAGTCATTATTGACACTTTAACAAGAGCAATGGCTTTAACAGAAACATCTCCACTAATTATGTTTCCATGTCAAGATGCCCCTAGATGAAGACAAATCAAGGGAAATATCACAGAAACATATATAGAACACAAAAGGGACCTACCTACCATGGGGTCAGTATGATCATAAGATAATATATATGATATTATTGTAAATGAATTGACATCATTCCCCAAAGAAGGTAGAACTACAATCACAAAGGAGGAAAGATCACATAAGATATACGAAGGAGAATCTTTTCAGACCATGACAAGGAGACCAAAAAGAATTAGTGCTACCATATCTCGAATCCAAGTAAATTACACAAGGAAACATTTATGAACAATAAAACAATTACGACATAACATTGAACAATGCATAGAACAATAGAGATACATATAGAGTAATTTGAACAATAGTTTTGACTCCTTCATCACCTTGCACGAACTGAGTAACAAGGATCGTATAAAATAATCTAACAACATTCAACAAACACATTATAGGAGAAGCATAGTATAGCAAGCAAACACACAACAAAGCTACCACAAAGGACAAGCCAATCAACCATACTGCCTACTCTCCCCATCTCATTGTATATCATCTAGGGAAGGTGGATAACTCGCAAGAGGGACTATATCCAACACAATAGGAATAATAGCCAGTTCCAGAAAAGGATCCTCTTGAGAATCACAACATTCGACACTAGGTGTAAGAGTTAATTGTGATGAAAGCATATTAGGTAAATCAATGTCAATGTCAATAGTCTCATATTTAGCATTAACATCATCAATATTATCAAGAGTATCTTCTTGATCCAAATTAATCAAAATAGGATCTAAGATACAAATAGAATCATCATAATCATTCATCTTAAAATCATTATTAGTAACAACTTTTTCTAACACATCATGCATAGGTTTATCCAAGGAAGGTAGAGATCTTTGAAGAATAGAATTACAAGCTTTAGCATGAGTACGATGCTTCTTACGATGTTCATTAGTAGATTGATTACGTTTCAATTTATTTGAAATAGGTTGAGAAATAGGAGGAAAAATCACAGGATCCTTCACAGGTTCTTTAGGAAGATCAATAGGATTATTAATAATAGGAGAAACAATCACATGATCTTTCATAGGTGGAACTTGATCAATAGAACTAGAAGCCATAGTTAAAGGAGGTATAGAATGTGTAGGTAAAAGACTACAATTAAGATCCATAGGAGGTATGCTTAATTGAAGAATCTTACAATGTTTATAGGCTTGATATGATTGAAAAAGATTATCAGGTCGACGAGGACATGAATTAGGTAATGAAGGCCAAAAGAAATCAAGAGCAGCACAATCTCTAGGCCTAGAAGGTTGATATAGACTATGATTAATCGTCTTCACTTATTCATCATGAATGAACTTAAGACACTTATGGATAGGTGAAGAAAAATCAAGCATGGCATTCAAACAAGGCAAACCTAGCTTAACTTGAAATTGATCAGAAGTAGGAACCACAACAAAGGTAGTGTTCACAATCTTTCCACAAAGTTCAACCAGTAAAGTAATAGAACCAAATTATGGATAAACAAAACTATTACAAGTTTGAATCCACACATCCGATGTATCATAAGAATCACGTTGTAATCTTTTCATAAAAAGATTTTCTTCAGTAATAACATTGACTAAGGATGTAGTATCAACAAGACAACCATGAGTAGGTTTCTAAGAAATCCTAGTAGAAATGTAAAGGGGACCATCAAGAGCTTTAATAGTCTCAGAGTCATCAAAGGTTATCAAAAGTTCCTGAGGTCTTTTATTCTTAGGTTGTTGTCAAGGTTTAGGTTCAGTTTTCATTTTAGGTTTAGGTTTTGGTTGAGGTTGAGATTGAACTTGAGGTTGAATCTAAGATTGAGGTTGAGGTTGAGATTGAGGTGGAGGTGGAGATACAGATTGACCAACATGCTCCACTTGATTAACAACATGATTGAGATCATCCTTCTTTGAATCATACACAATTTCCATAGCAAATGGTTGAGTGATGGTATTAGTAGCATGCATAGGTAAAGGATTCGTATAGATTTGAAGGTTTTGATTAGGAGGAGAGATAGATTTCTTCCCACTACCATCAAGATTATCAACAGATAAGGCATTAGAATCAATTAAGTCTTGAACCTTATGTTTTAAAGAATAACACTTCTTAGTATCATGACCATTCTGACAATGATATTGACAAAAAGCATTTTGATCAAAAGATTTAGATCCAATTATAGCAGGTAAAAGAGGTTGAATAGGAGGTAAAGTAATCATACTAGCAGTTAACAACCTATTCATAATAGCATGTAAAGATTCAGAAAGAGGAGTAAACGTACGATTTAATCGAAAAGCAGTGGATGTAGAAGTGGCATTGTGAGATGCAACAACAACTTAATTAACGACTGCATTCTCTTGTTTGTTTATCTTGACATAGTTGTTGAATTTTTGAAATTTTTTTGGATTAGGAGTAGCATCACTCTTATAAACTGGAACAAGAGCCATTGGAGTGTTTCTCTCAAATTGACTCACTTGTAATTGATAATGATGAAGCGTTGCACATAGTTGTTGAAAAGAGGTAAATTCAATAAGTAGAATCTTATCTCTAATATCCTTTTGCAAATTTGAAATAAACATGTGTTAAATATCAATATCAAGAACAAGATAGGAAATCAAAGCATGCAAATGCTTAAATCTACCAATAAATTCAGTTAATTTTTCTTCAGCACCTTGTTTACAATGCATCAAATCAGTCAAAGACACTTGCGGGCCAATGTTTTTTTGAAATTTTTGAATAAAGGCATTCGAAAGTCATGGAAAGGAATCAATGGAATAAGGAGGCAAGGAACAAAACCATTGTAAGGCCTTGTCATGGAAGATTCTAGAAAATAGTTTGGATAAAATCCTATAGTCATGAGCATAATCACTACAAGGGATTTGGAATGTTTTAACATGATGAACAGGATCTCCTTTTCCATTATAATTCTCAAGATGAGGTATCTCACCTTGCTGAGGAACAGGAGTACAAATAATGTCTTGGGACAAGGTACTTCCCATGTCACACGTAGGAATACTAAACTTTTTTTGATTTAAGGAAGTGAGTTGTTGTTATAAGCATGACACAGTTTGAGCCAAACTGATGATTATTGAATCATTAGAGGAAATAGGAGGAGTAGCAACATTAGACACACTAGATAAAGTGTAAGAAGTTACAGGAATAGAAGACACAGCTAGAGGAACACTAGGAACTATAGTTGGAAGCGGATTGGAATAAGTAAAAGGAACATTATGATATGAAGGTTGTGATGTAGAAAGGGACACAGGAGGAACACTCATAGGAATAGAGGGAACCGTCACAGTCACCAAAGAAGGAGTATAGGTAGGAATAATCGGTAAAGGATTAGAAAGAAGTTCAACACTAGGAGGAATCAACCCTAAACCTTTAGCTTCTTGAGCTAAAGGTTTAACATTTGAATGCACGAGGTGAGTAATAGCATGCAAGAGGTTAACACCTTTATCACTATCACAAAGAACTTTCTTAAGAGCCTATATAGCTTGAATGGAATCTTGATTATGGTTCTCTTGAATAAGCCAATTACCCATTTTATCAAGTTCAGTTGAAAGTTTTTGGATTTGTTCAGGAGGAACTCTTAAAGTATCATCCTCATCATGAGATGAGTGAGAAGAGTTTTGCTCCATAGTAGGATTGGAATCATGAAGAATCAAGTTATCATTTGGTTTCCTAAGGAAAGGAGAGGAAGATTTAGGATCAAAGGCACCCATGAGTCTACGACTTCTTCTAACCGGAATGTTATAAGTAGGACTAGTAGTAGTAAAGCTCATAAACCAATGTAATGCAAATGAACTAAACTAAGAATGCATAAAGCATGGATATGTTTGTATTTTTGAAATCTAATTAGCATGCAAGATCTAACACAAAGGAAAAATCTAATACTAACAAGATAAAAGGAAAGCACAATAAGGCATCCAATTCCACAAAAGAAAAGAGAGTAAGTATGTCAGGTTCACCAAAATGAATAGGGTTAAAATGGCATCACACCTATTCAAATCTAAAAATGTATGTGGGGGAAATATGAGATCTACTCCTGAATCCAAATTCTCAAAGGAGAGATCCAATTTGATCAACCAAAAGTATAATGCACAATCAAATCAATCTATGAAGAGAGAGAAACCCTATATTTCCTTATGGTTGAATTGTTCTTGAAATAGAAATACTAACCTCAAATTAGAGAAAATCTAGAAAATGCTGATTTTTTATGTCTGTGTGTGCTTTCAAGCAATTCTGCAACTTGTTTCAGACTGGAAATGTCGAGACGAAGAAAACCCATAAATCTTTTATCTTTCCGACAACAGGTAGTCTTCGACCCTCATAAAAGATCAAAGGCTAGATTCTTTATTTGAAGGTCGATTCTGACTTTGTTTGCAGATCTCAGAAGTTTGCTGAAAAGGGTATCCAAATCTACTCTTAGATCTAAAATTTTGTACCTGTACCTACAAGAAAATAGGGGTTTTATTTGTATGGGGGGTTTTCAATGGTCAAACCCCAATTTAGGAATTAACCTTGAAATTGAATTGAAATGTAGTATGCATAAACAAAGTAATTGAAACAATTCACCTTGCTTTTATTGAAGTCCTTGTAGAGGATTCGAATCCTCAAATCCATAAATAGGAATGCTTCAATGGATGTAGAATGAATGTAGGATGTCTCCAATCAATGGCATTTGATCTTCAACACCAATCTTGAATTGATCTTTACATATGAGAAGGCTTGGATGAATGTAGAAGGATGGATCTTCAAGGGGGCTCCAAAGAGATTGAATCCTTCAATGGCTAACAATGGATCTCCTTGAGGGATGAATGCTTCAACACTTGAATTCTTGAAGGATTGCTTGAATGCTTGAATTCACTTGCTTTCACTTGAGAGCTTTCTCATGAAATTGCTTGAGATGAGATGAGAAAATGAGAGAGGAAGGCCTCCTTTTATAGTGAACTAGGGCCCAATCCTCTATAGGGGCCACCTTGGAGAATTAAATCTCAATTAGGTTCTAACCTTTAGAAAATATACCTAGATTAAATGTAATTTAAGGATTTACCATTCCAAAACCCGAAATGGCCAATCCGGAGGTGGGAAAACAAATATCCCCAAAACCCGACACCCAGAATTCAAGGAAAATTGAAATTTGGATAGGGGGTCAAGATCGAGCTCGAACCTAACTAGGTCAGGATTGAGGTCGATCTTGACTAGGTTAGGATAGAGGTCAAATTTGACCCCCTAAGGTTGACTTTGACCTTATGGTCAAAAACCTCAGGATCTTGGCCCAGAGTGTTAGGAAATGCAGATTGAAGTGAAAATCAGGTGTAGAGGAAAGCATAATAGGGGGGAAAAGCCAGATACATGCAAAGACCATATCAAGGCACTTAACATGACCCTAGACCACTTACTCAGAGGGCTAAATGATCTTATCATGGAAGTGCTTCCATTTTAAGACGATACAGTTTTTATGGTGGAATGTGTTGGAAAAAGTTCTTTAATAAAAGATGTGAGATATATATCAACTTTCCCACGAGCAATGTCAACATCTTATTTTATGGCTTTGATTTTAGAAGCTAGTAGACTCATAAGATCACCATTTTTAGCTCAATATTAGATAGTTTTAACTGTAGCAGAATAAACTCTAATTCTGAATGAGAATCAAATAAGTATTTTTTAATTTGTGAAGGGAATCCCAAGAAAATATGTATCCTTATATATTTCGATACACATCTCCATTAATAGAGGCTCTTATAAAAGCCAAAGATTTTGAGTTTTTATATTGCCAAATTTCTTTTTGTTCAGTATTAGTTGGTTCTACAGGTTGGTATTTCCATCACATATTTTATACCATAAATCATTAAAATTTAAGTGTATTTTCTACTTTTCTATGGCATTCTAGCCAAGTATCTTTTGTAGTTAATGTTTTCCCAATCAATGAAATAATAGAGTGCATTGTGAATCCAAAAAATAAAACAATTTCTATAGATTGCAAATTTAAATAAGTACTCAAATTTTATTTCCAAGATTTAGTTAAGAAAACAAGATATTAAATATTTATTAAAAAAATAATTATTTTAGATGAATCATTTTTTTATTTCTATAAAATGTTCCAGCATTTAAACACTTCACATATAAACATATTACAGAGCTTTGATACCACTGTTAGCCCAAAATTGAAAGTAAAAGCTATAGAATGGAAAACTAAAATGAAATATTTATTTCACTATTATAAAACCTCCATTCAACAAATAAAAAAAAATATATATACAAATAGAAAAGGATGCAATAAATAGTTATAAGCTGACATACAAAACTGCCCATACAAAATCTAACAAAAACCTAACTAAAAATTGAATATTAAATAAACCTAATTTAATATGAATGAGAATGATATGATTAGGCATTAACAAGGGGAAAGGCATGTGAAGTAGGTAGTATTAAAGCATCTCTAATGAGGATATGAATGTTTGGATAGAAATAGATGTGTGCTATAATTTTAGTGAAGTAGTAGAGGTAGACCTATGATCTGGGACTCCCTCTCCTCCCAACTAGCTTTATTCCAGCCTGATTTTACTCACACATATTTAATAACCACTTTATACAAATCTTATTTAAGTGACATGGACACAATATTTCTATAAGTTTTCTTTACCATCATATATGAAATATATGGAAAAGAGAATCCACATAACATACTATGTTCACTAAGCAGTCCAAGTAACTTTGTTTTTGCAACTATTCAGACTTAAAAATTCTAGATGAAGTACTCTTATATGAACAAAAAAAGTAGTTTAGGTTTTTAATTTAAAAATATCATTGAGAATATTGTGATAGTTTGTACTCTCACTATCATCTATTTGACAAACATGACATGTGCAGGAAGTCACGCCAATGCAATGCATATTTCAACTTATAATATATATGAGAAAGAAAAAAATAGAGAGGACTAAATCATAAGACTAGTAGTTATCCGATAGGGGTTTTTGAGTGGGAATACCTCCCACTAGACTTCTCTCACACCAAAAAGAAGGTAAAAATAGGTGGCTGTCGGTTGCTGAGAAATGAAGAATTATTCATGAAAGTACAGGTGGTATATTGATTTCTTCGCAAATGATATTGTGGTAATATTTCTTAGGCTTAAAGTTTAGGTTGAGTAGTTACCCTATGGAAGTGTATAACTTCTTTGAGGATATAAATTGTTAGAAATAGAATACAAGGACATAAAGATAAAATAGGGAAAATACTATGCTACAACAAAAAACTATGCAAAGAATTATTTTTATTGATTCTACTAAAAAATAATTATATTACATGCTTCTATATAGAGGATTCATCATTATTCAAACTGAACTACTGAAATCCTAACTATTACTTAAGTAGATATTCCTTTCACCATAAACAATGTAAACAAATACATATTATTGACGTGATGTGCAAACTAGTCATTCTAAATTCTTATTTTTACCTACATAAATATCGCAGTTCTATATTTGATTGAGTCCATGCATGAAGGAAAATAAGTTTGCATGAGAATTCCTCATTTATGGATCTAAATCTCTAATTAAGATGATGGATTAGTTACTGTTGGAAAGTGATATTTTGAGTACACTAAGAATCACTTGAGGGTTGTCATTTATGGCAACACATATGTCATAGAGATCGCATGGAGTAAGTATAAGTGTTGGAGACACAGTCATAAAAATGACTAAGTCATAATCAGATTTACAATATATTGTAGTACTATTTCAATCAACGAAGACAATATATCTTATGTTATGGCTTGTGAACTTCAAGGAAGACATTTTGGGATATGTATGAGCTTCAGATAATGTCACATGTGTTTTAGTTTTGATATCAACATGTTACAATGATATGAAGGCAAGTGAAGAAAGAGGAACAATGAAACATGGCATATGAATAATCATGATGATTAAGGGAAGGTTAGATGGAATGGTAATGTGCTAAGTCAGATGAAGATTGTATATTACCAAAACTTTGGTAATATAAGATCGTTGACTCATTATTTATCATTTGTACAAATAATTATTATGTTTTGTAATGTATTTGAGAGCCAATTGGATGGTAGAATAGATATAAGTATAGAGTGTTTTTTGAAAGTGGTTGTGATGATGATATGGATGTAAATTTGGTATATTAGTGATGAATGATAGAAGATGTGAGTTCAATGATTGATAGAGGCTATTGTGGATTATAACTGAAACTATCAAAGCATACCATATGCTTGTATTGTTTATTATTAAAGAATACTTTTGTAACAAATTTTGATTGTAAGAGTTGTAAGCTCACCATACCTTTAACATATTTTTTGTATACCTTTAACAGGGTTAACATTCCTCTAACAATGAAATGTACTATGTATTACTTAGCTCCTAATATGGCTTGATCTCATAATAGGGATTTTAAATTTTAGTACATAGTTATGGGTACCATCCCCACTAGGGTTTTCCCTTGGCTAGGGTTTCCTCAAAAAAAAATAATGGTTTCATGAGTTATGTGTTATGTGTTTATGTTCTTTCCATTTCAGAATTCATATGGTTTATTTTCAATTGGTTTAAGTTTAAGTTGAAGTAATGTAATACTATTTCACCCCCCTCTTAGTATTACTTAATCCTAACAATTGGTATCATAGCTATTGGCCCTTGGGGAGAAATCCTAATAGCTTAAGAGAGATCAGGATCGATTCAAAAAGTTTTTAATATAATTTTGAAGCATCACTTGATGACCTAGACAAAGAAAAAGCTGAGAATGGTGAATTGAAATTTGAATTAAGAAGAGCAAAATGTTTCATTAAGAAACTAAAGCAACAACTTGAACTTTCAAGAATTTAGAGACAAGATCTTATGGAGTAGATCAAGGAGGATTCAGACAATGATACATTAGACCAAGTAAAGATGTCAGAGTAAGAAAAATAATAAATTAATCTTCTAATGCTTAAATAAATTCAACATGAAAAGGATGCAATATACAAAGTTTAAGAGACTCTAAAAGGAGAAAACATGTGGATAGGAGAAATGCAGATTGAAATTGATCACTACAAGGATAAATGCTTGGAATTGGAGAAGTACAATTAGATAATTAAAGGTGAACTCACTCAAGACAAATTACACATTGAGAAGATACACATGAGTACTGATAAAATTGATGAACAAAGAGAGAGATAGAAACCTAAAGGAGACATGACTAGAATTGGGTACAATGAGGGAGAATATTCTAAGACTCATGAAGAATTACATGAAGCAAAGAGTAAAAATAGATCCACTCTTGAAGAACCTAAAGATCAGATCAGACCTTTCAAAGGTAGATGCTTCAGATGCAACAAACTTGGACACATGAAAATATATTGCAGAGGTAAAGGTCCTTTCAAACCCTTTTTTGGTTATTGTTGTAACTATTATGCATATGGACATAAGAAAGTAGAATGTAGAAAACCTGATAAGTCAAGAAGAAGAAAATATTATATTAGAGAAGAATCAATAGCAAAGATCACATGATACAAATGCAATAACCTTGGGCATACTACAAGGTATTGTAAGTTGCAAGTTAATTAGGATAGAAGACCACCTACATGTTTCAAATGCACCTACCAAGGACACATAGCAAATGAAATGAACAATAGAAGAGGAGGACCACTTGTGGTTATAAATAAGAATATTGGTGATAGTGGTAAAAGTATTGATGAATATATGGATGAATTCAAGACTCTTTTCAAAAAACCAGAAGATGAAGATGATGGAAAGATATGGAAGGTAAAATATTTTAATAAGGCATTGGTTCAAGGAGAGAGAATAGATGCTACTATGTCTTTGCATGATGTTAACATTGCTACATCAACCTAAAAGGTCGAGCATGGCCTTAGGATTAGCATTGGATGCAGATAATAGATTATATACAGCTCCAAATTATGTGGGATAAGATCATGTGAGCTCAGATATGGTGTACACAAATATTATGGAGTCTATATCTATGATGGCAGCACTTGGAAATTTATATCCTATGAGCGCAAGATTTATGTTTAACTGGATAGTATATGAAGTTGAGATAGCTATGATAAATGAATTTACTCAACCAACGATGCATAAAAGACCTTGAAGAATAACATTTCTTCACCATTTGATACACATCGACCAAGGAGATCGAAGATAAGAAGCACATCAACCACCTAGTGCAACCACATTGGATAATTGATTGAAGAAGAAGTTCCAGAATTTAGCTTATTAAAGGCACTTAGATCATATACTGTATCAAAAGCTATGGATGCACCTTTCATATATGATTTTGTTGATAGACCAAGGAATAAATTGAAGAGACACCTTTTTATTTCATGTGAGGATGATCCAGACGGAGCATTTTTGCAAACCCCATACTACATCCTTCATGTAGAAGACATTAGGGCTTACATTCATTATAATTATGAGACTATAGGGGATGCAAAAATATATAGGGGGATGGATGACATGATTGAATCAGATGGGTTAATGAAGGAATATTTCAAACACCCAGAAGACCAATCAATCTGTATCATCTTAAAATGGAAGCACTTCCTTGATAAGAGCATTTATCCCTCTGAGTAAGTGGTCTGGGGTCATGTTAAGAACCTTGATCAGTTCTTTGCATGTATTTGGCTTTTCCCCCCTATTTTTCTTTCCTCTGCACCTGATTTTCACTTCATTTCTTTATTTCCTGGCATTCTGGGCTAGGGTCCTGAGGCTTTTGACCTCAAGGTCAAAGTCAACCTTGAGGGTCAAAGTCAACCTCAAACTTGATCTAGGTCAGGGTTGACCTTGTCCCTGATCCCTAGTTCAAATTTCAAGTTTTGCTAATTTTCGGGCATTGGGTTTCGGAGAGATTCTTTTTCCCGCCTCTGGGTCTACCATTTTAGGTTTGAGAATGGTAAATCCTTAAATTACATTTAATATGGGTCCATTTATAAGGGTTAAGGTTAATTGGTATTTAATTCTCCAATGTCAGCCTTCTGTAGAGGTTTGTGCCCTAGTTCACTATAAAAGGAGGCCTTCCTCTCTCATTTTCTCATCCATTGTTCACATCCATTCTCACCAAGAAATATCTCAAGCTCTCAAGTGCAAGCAAGTGAATTCAAGCATTCAAGAAATCCTTCAAGAATTTAAGTGTTCAAGCATTCATCTATCAAGGAGATCCATTGTTAGCCATTGAAGGATTCAATCTCTTTGGAGCCCCCTTGAAGATCCATCCTTCTACATTCATCCAAGCCTGCTCATATCCAAAGATCAATTCAAGATTGGTTTTGAAGATCAAATGTCATTGATTTGAGACATCCTACAATCATTCTACATCCATTGGAGCATCCCTACTTGTGGATTTAAGGATTCAAATCCTCTACAAGGACTTCAACATAAGTGAGGTGAATTATTTCATTTTCTTTGTTTATGCACACTACATTTCAATTCAATTTCAAGGTTAATTCCTAAATTGGTGTTTTACCAAGGTAAACCCCCCATACAAACAACAAAAACCCCTTTTTCTTGTAGGTGCAGGTGTGGAACTTTGGATCTAAGAGCAGATTTGGATACCCTTTTTGGTGAACTTCCGAGATCTATGAACAAATATAAAATCGACCTTCAGAATAAGAATGTAGCCTTTGACCTTTTATGAGGGTCAAAGACTACCTGCTATCAGAAAGATAAAAGATTTCTGGGTTTTCTTCATCTCAACATTTCTAGTCCAAAATAGGTTGCAGAATTGCCAGAAAGTACACATAGACATCAGAAATTGGCATTTTCTAGATTTTCCATATTTTGAGGTTAGTATTTATATTTCACTTATTTTAGATTTTAAGAACATTTCTCCATAGGGAAATATAAGGTTTTCTCTCTCTTTCATGCTCTCCATAGATTGATTCAATTGTGTATTAACCTTTTGGTTGATCAAATTGGATCTCTCCTTTGGGAATTTGGATTTAGGAGTGGATCTAATATTTCCCCCATACATTACATTGAATAGGTGTGATTCCATTTTACCACTATTCATTTTGGTGAACCCGACATACTCTCCTTTCTTTTGTGGAATTGGATGCCCTATTTTATTTTGCGGTGTTAGATTTCATTTTATCTTGTTGGTATTGGATTTTTCTTTTGTGTTAGATCTTGCATGCTAATTAGATTTTAAAAATACAAAAATATTCATGCTTTATGTTCTCCTACTTTAGTTCATTTGCATTACATTGGTTTATGAGCTTTACTACTACTAGTCCTACTTATAACATTTCAGTTAGAAGAAGTCGTACACTCATGGGTGCCTTTGATCCTGAATCTTCCTCTCCTTTCCTTAGGATCCTGGATGATAATTTGATTCTTCATGATTCCAATCCTACTATGGAGAAAAACTCTTCTCACTCCTCTCATGATGAGGATGATGCTTTAAGAGTTCTTCCTGAACAAATCCAAAAACTTTCAACTGAACTTGATAAAATCGGTAATTGGCTTATTCAAGAGAACCATAATCAAGATTCTATTCAAGCTATAGAGGCTCTCAAGAAATTTTTCCATGATAGTGATCAAGGTGTTAACCTCTTGCGTGGTATTACTCACCTTGTGCATTCAAATGTTAAACCTCTAGCTCAAGAAGTTCAAGATTTAGGCTTGATTCCTCCTATCACTAGTGTTGAACCTCCTTCTAATCATTTACCTAGTATTCCTACATATACTCCTTCTTTGGTGACTGTGACGGTTCCCTCTATTCCTATGAGTGTTCCTCCTATGTTTCTTCCTACATCACAACCTTCATATAATAATGTTCCTTTTACTTATTCCAATCCAATTCCAACTGTAGTTCCTAGTGTTCCTCTAGTTGTGTCTTCTATTCTTGTAGCTTCTTACACTTTTCCTAGTGTGTCTAATGTTGCTATTCCTCCTCTTTCCTCTAATAATTCAACAATCATCAGTTTGGCTCAAACTATATCATCCTTACAATAAAAACATGCTTCCTTAACTCAAAAATGGTTTAGTATTTCTACATGTGACATGAGAAGTCCTTTGTCCTTGGATATTATTCATACTCATGTTCCTCAACAAGGTGATATGCCCCGTCTTGAGAATTATAACTAAAAAGGAGATCATTTTCATCATGTTAAAACATTCCAAATCCTTTGTAGTGATTGCACTCATGACCATAGGATTTTAGCCAAACTATTGGCTAGAACCTTTCATGACAAGGCCTTACAATGGTATTGTTCCTTCCCTCCTTATTCTATTAATTCCTTTCCAAAACTTCCTAATTCCTTTATTCAACAATTTCAAAATAATATTGGTTTGCAAGTGTCTTTGACTAATTTGATGCATTTTAAACAAAATGCTAAGGAAAAATTAATTGAATTTATTGGTATATTTAAGCATTTGTGTGCTCCGATTTCCTATCATGTTCCTGATATTGATATTCAACGTATGTTTATTTTAAATTTGAAAAAGGATATTAGAGATAAGATTTTGCTTACTGAATTTACCTCTTTTCAATAACTTTGTGCAGTGCTTCATCATTATCAATTACAAGTGAGTCAATTTGAGAGAAACACTCCAATGGCTCCTATTCTAGTTGATAAGAATGATGTTACTCCTAATCCAAACAAATTTCAAAAATTCAACAACTATGTCAAGATAAACAAACAAATGAATGCAGTTGTTGATCAAGTTGTTGTTGCATCTCACAATGCCACTTTTGCATCCACTCCTTTTTGATTAAATCATATGTTTACTCCTCTTTCTAAATCTTTACATACTATTATGAATAGGTTGATAAATGCTAATATGATTACTTTACCTCCTATTCAACCTCATTTACCTACTACGATTACATCTAAATCTTTTGATCAAAACACTTTTTTTCAATATCATCATCAAAATGGTCGTGATACTGAGAAGTGTTATTCTTTAAAACATAAGGTTCAAGACTTAATTGACTCTAAGGCCTTATCTGTGGATAATATTGATGGTAGTGGGAACAAATTTGTCTCTCCTCCTAATCAAAACCTTCAAATCTATACAAATCCTTTACCTACGCATGATACTAATACCATTGCTCAACCATCTTCTATGGAAATTTTGTATGATTCAAAGATGGATGATCACAATCATGTTGTTAATCAAGTGGAGCATGTTGGTCAATCAGTATCTCCACCTCAACCTCAACCTCAACCTCAACCTCAGATTCAACCTCAAGTTCAATCTCAATCTCGTCCAAAACCTAAGCCTGAAATGAAAACTTAACCTAAACCTTGACAACAACCTAAGATTAAAAGACCTCAAAAATTTTTGATTACCTTTGATGACTCTAAGACTATTAAAGCTCCTGATGGTCCCCTTTACATTTATGCTAGGATTTCTCAAAAACCTACTCATGGTTGTCTTGTTGATCCTACATCCTTAGTTAATGTTATTACTAAAGAAAATATTTTTATGAAAAGCTTACAACATGATTCTTATGATACATTGGATTTGTGGATTCAAACTTGCAATGGTTTTCTTTATCCATCATTTGGATCTATTACTTTATGGGTTGAACTTTGTGGAAAATTTGTGAACACTACCTTTGTTGTTGTTCCTACTTCTGATCAATTTCAAGTCAATCTAGGTTTTCCTTAGTTAAATGCCATTCATGATGTTGCTTCACCTATCCATAAATGTCTTAAATTTGTTCATGATGAAGTGAAGATGGTTAATCATAGTTTATATCAACCTTCTAGGCCTAGAGATTGTGTTGCTCTTGATTTCTTTTGGCCTTCATTACCTAATTCATGTCCTCCTCGACCTAATAATCTTTTTCATTGATATTAAGTTTATAAATATTGTAAGATTCTTGAATTAAGCATACCTCCTATGGATCTTAATTGTGGTCTTTTTCCTACACCTTCTATACATCCTTTAACTATGGCTTCTAGTTCCGTTAATCAAATTCCTTCTATCGATATTCCTAAACAACCTATCAAAGATCCTATGATTGTTCCTCCTATTATTGATAATCCTATTGACTATAGTCCCAAGTGTATCATTAGAAAAGAATGCAAAGGAGGTATGAGATACACTATTTAATATTATGGAGAGGTTGTAGAAGATAGGAAGGTTGTTCAAAAAGTTCTTACAAGACCCCCTCCAAAATATAATTCTCTAACAATAGATTTGAGTTAGTTCAAAGTTGATGATTTAGATCTCTGATAAATCATGAGTATAGGCTGAATAGGTGTCCATAACTCTTTGAAAAATTTAATTTTATCTTAGATTCATGGTAGAGGAAAGAATAAGTTCAATCCTGGAAGTTTTGGTAGTTGAGGAAGCAATAATAGTCCTCCAAATATTGTTGGAAGAGTTCAACCTCTAAATTTTAGCCACACAAGTAGTCACATGCATGACAAACCCAATGTCTAGTGTCATTTTTGAAAGACATTTGGGCATTATGCAAATAACAGTGCAAGAAAAAATATGGTCAAACTATTAAAAAAAATCAGAGTCAAAATCATTTTGGAAGTACATTAACAAGTTCTATGTTTATTGCATAAGCTAGGATTGTTGAAGCAATTCCTACAAACTCCCCAATTGAGTGCAAGGGGCATTACAAAATAGCAAGGAGTAGATTTCAATGAAGCATTTTCTCTTCTTGCATGGTTGGACACAATTAGGACTGTATTGGCTATTGCTACTTACAAAAAAAAGTTTGTCTACCAAGTGGATATAAACTCAACATTTTTGTAGAGTAATAAAGTACGTGGATTGCAGTACAACAGTCTTACCATATGGGGATTGCAATATGGTAGTCTTGAAGTGCGTGGATTGTAGTATGGTAGTCTTGTAGTACGTGGAACACTGTACAGAGGTGTTGAAGTCTTGCAGTACATATAGAGATGTTGAAGTGGGAACTGCCAAGTATGAGTACGAGGGTGTCGAGTAGAAGCAGGATGTCGAGCATGACTATGGTAGGGACAAGTATGTGAATGTTTCCAGTACAATGATAGTTATGGTGTGAAGCAAAGTTGGTTGACTAGTTATGTTATGTGATGGTTGACATACCGAACTCCATAACAAATTGCATAGTGTATAAATGTATGCAAGATTCGTTAATAGAGTAGGCTAAGTTTGTGGTTGATAGTAATGGTTGTATTGTTGTAGATGTTGTGAGGGTTGAGGCTATGAGCCTGAAGGATAGTATCATAATGGTAGATCTGGGGTTGATTGGAAAGGTAATCTAAGCCTGTGTCTATTATTTGTATGTAATGTATTGATTACTATGATACGGAGAGTGACACTCTGGTTCTTGGCTGGTGGGTTTTTCCCAAAAGGGTTTCCCACGTAAATCTGTATCTCATATGTTTTATCTTGTGTGTGCCTTTATTTTCTCTATTCTTATTTTTCCTATGCATCTCAATAGATTTGAGCTTTATATAATTTTCCCTATAAATTGACATTTGGAAGGCATTTCTGCCAATAGCTTTCCTAACAAGTGGTATCAGAGCCAAACCCATTACCATTATTTTGTTGGATAGGGTTGGTTGTTTGGGTAGGGTTGGTTGTTGGTGTCAATTAGGTTCCATTGGTAGTTAGTGAAGTGTTGATCTTGTAATCGAGATGGTGGGTACATTAGGGAGAATAGAAATTGAAAATTTTAATGGCACAAACTTTGAGTTGTGGAAACTTAAAGCTGAAGATATGTTGGTAGAACATGATCTATTGACTGATGTGTCTGGGAACAAGCCTTTACGCATGAAGCAGGAAGTTTGGGATCTAGAAGATCGAAAGGCGAGAGGAATGATACAATTGACACTAGCAGATAGTGTTTTGTTAAATGTCTATGAGGAGAAAATTGCACATTCTTTGTGGAAGAAATTGGAAGATATTTATCAGGGAAAATCCTTGGTAAACATGCTCTTCTTGAGAAAAAAATTGTACTCTCTGAAGATGGATGAAGGAACTATTGTGGCTAGTCATTTAAACACTTTCAATATGGTGATTGCACAACTGACATCTTTTGGTGTGTCCATAAGTGAAGAGGAGCGTTGCATTTTGTTGTTGAGTTCTTTGCCTAATTCATGGGACCATCTTGTGATGGCCATTGGAAGTACAACTACTCAATTTAAAATGGATGAAGTAGTTGCTGCACTTTTATTAGAGGAGATGTAGAGGAGGTCTTCTAAGGTGACTAAGGAGGCTCTTGTTGTTCGAGACCAATCAAAGGACAATGGCAAGAAGAATTTCAAAGAGAAGTGTTGGAATTGTGGGCAGGCTGGTCATATTCAAAAGGATTGCAAAGAGAAGAAGTAGAAGAAAGTGGAAAGTTCTTCTAATTTTGAGTCTTCTGATAGTGACAATGAAGATGCTAGCAGTGCTACTTTGGCTAATCGATCATCTAATGATGACTAGTTTGATTAATTTAATCTTCATGTGGAAGATGGTAGTCACAATGCCATGTGTGACTTGACACTATAGTATAGTAAGAGTTGATGGGAGTGATGTAGGTGCCACGTGTGACTCGTCACCATAGTTCTATGGGAGTTTTGGTAGTGATGTGGCAAATGATCTTCATTGGTATTACAGATGACGGAAGGTGTGAAATCCTTGTGGCAAAATGATTTTTTTTACATTTGCTGAAGTACTATTTGGAGATGTTTATCTTCATGTGACTGAAGATATTGAAATATTAAGGGATCAACGGGGGTCCTTGGTAAAAGGTGTGGATTCTACTTTCATGTTAGCCATGTTGAGTAACTTCGTACTTCATCAAGTGGGAGATTGTTGAGTAATGAATTACATGGATTGCAGTACGATAGTCTTACCAATGGGGATTGCAGTATGGTAGTCTTGAAGTACATGGATTGCAGTATGGAAGTCTTGTAGTACATGGAACACCATATAGAGGTGTTGAAATCTTGTAGTACATACAGAGGTGTTGAAGTGGGAACTGCCAAGTATGAGTATGAGGGTGTCGAGTACAAGCAGGATACTGAGCATGAGTATGGCATGGACGAGTATGTGAATGTTTCTAGTACGATGACAGTTATGGTGTGAAGCAGAGTTGGTTGACCAGTTATGTTATGTGATGGTTGACATACCAAACTCCATAACAAATTGTATAGTATATAAATGTATGCGAGATTCTTTGATAGAGTAGGCCAAGTCTGTGGTTGACACTAATGGTTGTATTGTTGTAGAGGCTGTGAGGGATGAAGCTATGATCTTGAAGGACAGTGTCATAATGGTAGAAGTGGGGTTGATTGGAAAGGTAATCTAAGCATGTGTCTATTATTTGTATGTAATGTATTGATTACTGTGATACAGAGAGTGACACTCTGGTTCTTGGCTGGTGGGTTTTTCAAGAAAGGGTTTCCTAGGTAAATTTTTGTCTCATGTGTTTTATCTTGTGTGTACCTTTATTTTCTCTATTCTTCCTATGCATCCTAGTAGATTTGAGCTTTATATAATTTCCCCTATAAATTGACATTTGGAAGGCATTTATGCCAGTAGCTTTCCTAACAATTTTCAAATAGTTTTTCTTGGTGAAGAAGTGTCTATGGAACAACCACAAGGTTATGAGATACCAAGACATGAGAATAGGGTATATAAATTGAAGAAGGCCCTTTATGGATTTTAAAAATCTCTTATTGCTTGGTACAACCAAATTGATTCTTATCCCATTCAAAGTGGATTCCAAAAAAGTATTTTTGAGCCAACTTTATACATCAAATTCAACAAGTGAAGAAACATTCTAAT
This sequence comes from Chamaecyparis obtusa, assembly GCA_027943335.1. Lineage (NCBI taxonomy): Eukaryota > Viridiplantae > Streptophyta > Pinopsida > Cupressales > Cupressaceae > Chamaecyparis > Chamaecyparis obtusa. The sequence continues at coordinate 212,441 of BSBK01012752.1, forward strand.
TGTTTTCTTGTATTTAGATGATCTAATCTTTACCAACAATTTTAGCATTGATGCTTTCAAAATAAAAATGAAGAGTGGATTTGAAATGATAGATTTGTAGATTATAAAATACTTTTTGGGTATCAAATTCCATCAATAAAATATTTATCTATTTATTTCACAATCTAAATATTGTAGCCATATCATGAAAAGATTTAATATGTTGAATTGTAAGTTAGCACAAACACTAGTTATGAAAAGCTTGAAGTTGAGGAAAGAGGATGATGGTACAAGTGTCGATCTGACACTATTTAAAAGGTCAATTAGGAATTTAATGTATCAAAGGGCTAGAAGGCTTGATATTATGTATGATGTGAGTTCGATCTCAAGATTTACGGAGTTTCAAAAAGACTCTCATTGGCAAGTGGGTAAAATAATACAAAGTTATGTGAGTAGCACTATAAGGAAGAAAAGGTGTGCAGAAATGCTTCCTACGCTAATCTTGAGAGGATGGTTATGAAACTTTCAACTTAAATATCGCAAAGATCTCAAGAAATGCATAATAAAGCATAAACAAAATAGCAATGAACACATAACACAGTGATTACCTTGGGGAAACCCTTCCGGGAGAAAAACCCCACCCTCCAAAACCCGCACAATGTATTATCAAATCAAGATGATTAAAATACACTTACAATGCAAGTTCTTACAAGAGCGCATCACCACAACTTGAACTCAGAGAGACTCCTTCTAGCACCCAATCTTGCAAACTAAACTCAATTATCAAACACCTCCCCAAGCCCTCCTTTTATAGTGATTTTACAACCTGGAAACCACTTGTGGTTTTACAAAACCATGGGCTTAACCACCATGCCACATGTTGCCCATTTTTTACATTTACATTTCCAAGATGGAAAAACAACCAAGTTAAAATAGTAATCATGTCCATAATTTTGTCCTCTAGTTTAGACCACCATAAAAGTCACAAAATGAGTCATCAAGGCTCTAAAAATGACCCACCTATATTCTACTATGGACAAGACTCATTTTTGACAACTCATTAACCATTTTACAATGCATAAACATGTGGAAAACTACCACAAAAAAATTCTAGAATTTTCTAGAAAAAAATTACAAGGTTGAGACACATGTTTCTCAACATTCTCCCACTTATCGAACACCTTGCAAGAGTTAGGGGATCCAAAATATCACAAACTTAATTACTAGGGGCCGAGAGGCCCATAGACTCTGAACACCATCTAAATTTCTCTGTGCTCATGAGCTTAGTTAATGCATCAACAACATTCACCAAAGTTTCTACCTTCTCTAGCTTCACCTTGCCATCCTCAACCATATCTCTCATAAAGTGATATTGTACATCAATGTGCTTGGTCCTGGCATGAAAAGAAGGGTTATTCACTAGGTAGATTTCACTTTGACTATCACTGTAAATTGTCACTCCTCCCTATTTGAACTCTATATCTGAACACAATCTCTTTAGCCAAATGGCTTCCTTACAGGCATGAGTAGCTGCCATATACTCTAGCTCAATAGTGGACAAAGCGACCACAACTTGTTGCTTGCTCATCCAACTGATTGCACCACTGAATAATGTAAACACATGTGTATTGGTGGATCTTCTTCTATCAACATCATCGACCCAGTCTGAATCCACATAGCCTTGAATATCTAAGGAATGCTCATTTCTTGTTGCATGAAAACATATCAAGTACTTTGAAGTACCCCACAAGTATCTGAAAACTCTTTTTTTACTATATCCCAATGTGCTCTTCCTAGATTAAAGTAAGAATTAGAATAAAGATGATTTGTTGAATATTATCATGTAAACTAGCATAACAACATTTAGAAAAATCTATGTAGAAGGAACACATAAAGATATCATTTTAAATGTGCTTTTGTATTTAAGAAAAAAAAGAAATAAAATTAAATAGTTGACGTTATAATTTACATATAAATTAAATGCAATACAATATAGATTCTCTTACATACTTCAATCTTTGTTTTAGATTAATGAATCTATAATTAAATAAAAAGTTTAAGAAATTTAAAGTGACTATTTAAATAAGAAGTTGAAAAAAAATTGTAACTTTAAGAAAAATAAATAACTCTGTAATAACCATCAGAATTTGACATAAATAAAACTTATTCTTGAAAGAATAGTCATTTGTAGAATAGGGAATAAACAGCCTAAGACAAGGATGGTTTCATTGACAAACAAAGACAAGACTGTCAAGAGGGAAGAGAGATGCCACAGTCATGAAATATAAAAGAGCAAAGCCACTATGCAGAGATAAGATACACCATTAGTTGTAAAGAGTAGATATCTGATAATGGAGTAGAAACATCGACATGTCAATATGTAGAGAGCAGTATCATGACTATTATGATACATAGATGAAAGACACTTTGATGTAAAGAAAAATGATTTTACAAGGAAAAACAAATTATAGACAAAGTTAGACTATGTTCACAAGCAGAAGATAACAACACAAAGTCTCAACAAGGAGAAAAACAAAATATCAAGAGAAAACATTGGGTTCATCTAAATAGAACAGCCATCTCATGAATAGGACAACGATCTCACCAAGGAGTGACTTGCAGATTCAAAGAGTTTAGAAGAGATATCATGAGGAACAAAACCCTAGCTCACAAAAATAGAGATACATATGCATTCAACAAGAACATCAATTATAGTGATGGACTATTATGAAATACAAAGATATAGTCACTTTTATGATAATAAAATGGCATCAATAGAGAGTTATAAATTGATAGTGCTGAGAGATATCATGTAAATAGTAGCAGATAAGACTAGAGAGTAGAGATAATGCAATTTTTTCTAAAAATATCACATCAGATTGCCAAAACTTCAGAGTCCAGACAATCTTAGTTGTCATGGGAACCCTTCCTAATGGTGAAACAATTATCATGAGCAATGGAAGTGACTTCAAACAATCAAAACCACATTAAGTCTAAGATTCTTATGCAACTTATTGAAGCTTACCAAAAGGAGAAATCTGAAGGTTGGCCCTGCAAGAGAGAACTCTCAATTAAACAAAGTTGCAAAGGGAGCTATCCAATATAATAATAGTAATCAAGAGAAAACCCTATCAAGCATAGTCAAAAAAAAGTTAGTGTGCTTAGAGGTTCTTAGTAATATTGCAATGAACAAATACATGTCATAAGGGACCCAGAAGAAGGAACAATCTTGAATAAAAGAGCATGACAATTACGAAAATGCAGAACCAAGACATGTCATAAAAGTCATGAATATTGGATAAAAGGTAATCATGCACTAATAATTTTTGTTTGTAACCGTTTATTTCAAGAAAAATAGATTCCCTTGTCCTTTAATTCTCCAGTCGTGCAAATTAGATTTTGAATGTCTTTTCTATTAACTGACTATTCTACTCACCTAGAACATTATGAGTGTATTCAGCCAGTTATTTAGTAAATAAATTCAAGTGCTCCATGTGAATAGATATGGTGGTGTATGCAATGGCATCAGTTACTGATAAAGGACAGTTGAAGACACATCAAAATATTTAATGACCAATAACAAATATCATTATAGGATTCTTTGAATGCAACATGTCTTTAATCACTATCAACAATGATGAAGACCTCCACAATGATTATTTATTCATATAACGATTGCAACAGCCACATCAAATAAGAACAATAATGGATACGATATGAAGGTAGACATAAGAAATAAAAATTGCTGAAAGTAATAATCAAACAACTGTGAAATCTCTGATCTTTTACACTACGTGAGATGAGTTCTTCAATAATAAACAATAACATATACTAACAATGTATAGATGAAGATACATTTTTGGTATGTCGATATCTCTCTAAATGAACTATATCTCCATATTGTTGATGCAAACAACTTTAGATGAAACAAAAATCATTTGAAATTGCGTTGCCATGGAAGAAGAATGGATGATTATCCTACATGCCAAATCATAATCAATAAATTCAGGCACTCCATGTGAATAGATACAATGGCACAAGAATAAAATATAGAGGCCTATGCGATGGCAGCAGTTACCTATAGAGGAAAATTGAATAGCATCAAATTCTTTAATGAGCATTAACAATTGCCATTACAAGATTCTTCAAATACAGAATGTCTTTACCCACCATCGACAATGACACGGACCTCCACAAAGATTTTTTTTTCATATAAATATCACAAGAGACATGTTAGATAAGAAAAATAATGGATACAATATGAAGGTAGATATATCATATAAGAAAGAAAAACTATCAAAAGACATAATTAGACAACTGTGAAGAAGTGAACCATTTACGCATGTGAGATGATTTCTTGAATTATAAATAGAAACATATATGAACAACCTATATGTAAAGATACATTTCAAGTATGTTGATATTTGTTGAAGCTAAAACCTTCAACACAAGATGTATGAGTAGTAGTACAAATAGTTATGAAGAACCCCAAATGTAGAAACATGCAATGCACTCACACAAGTTGAGAAGATAATTTGAATGAAAAGAGGAGGAAAGATGGAAGAGCCCTCTTCTACATTCTCCATGAAATGCATGACACTATAGTCCCAAGTGTATCATTAGAAAATAATGCAAAGGAGGTATGAGATACGCTATTTAATATTATGGAGAGGATGTAGAAGATAGGAAGTTTGTTGAAAAAGTGCTTACAAGCCCCCCTCCAAAATATGATTCTCTAACAATAGATTTGAGTCAGTTCAAAGTTGATGATTTAGATCTCTAATAAATCATGAGTATAGGCTGAATAGATGTCCATAACTCTTTGAAAAATGCAATTTTATCTTAGATTCATGGTAGAGGAAAGCATAAGTTCAATCCTAGAAGTTTTGGCAGCTGAGGAAGCAATAATAGTCCTCCAAATATTGTTGGAAGAGTTCAACCTCTAAATTTAGCCACACAAGTAGTCACATGCATGACAAACCAAATGTCTAGTGTCATTGTTGAAAGACATTTGGGCATTATGCAAATAACAGTGCAAGAAAAAATATGGTCAAACTATTAAAAAAAATCAGAGTCAAAATCATTTTGGAAGTACATTCACAAGTTCTATCTTTATTGCATAAGCTAGGATTATTGAAGTGATTCCTACAAACTCCCCAATTGAGTGCAAGGGGCTTTAAACAATAGCAAGGAGTAGATTTCAATGAAGCATTTTCTCTTCTTGCATGGTTGGACATAATTAGGACTGTATTGGCTATTTATGCTTGCAAAAAATGGTTTGTATACCAAGTGGATATAAACTCAACATTTTTTTTGAGTAATGAAGTACGTGGATTACAGTATGAAAGTCTTACCATATAGGGATTGCAATATGGCAGTCTTGAGGTATGTGGATTGCAGTATGGTATTCTTGCAGTACGTGGAACACTGTACGGAGGTGTTGAAGTCTTATAGTACACATAGAGGTGTTGAAGTGGGAACTATCAAGTATGAGTATGAGGGTGTCGAGTATAAGAAGGATGTCAAGCACGAGTACAGCAGGGATGAGTACATGAATGTTTCCAGTGCGATGACAGTTATGGTGTGAAGCAGAGTTGGTTGACCAGTTATGTTATCTGACGGTTGACATACCAAACTCCATAACGAATTGCATAGTGTATAAATGTATGCGAGATTCGTTGATATAGTAGGCTAAGTCTGTGGTTGACAGTAATGGTTGTATTACTATAGAGGCTGTGAGTGCTGAGGCTATGAGCCTGAAGGATAGTGTCATAATGGTAGAAGTGGGGTTGATTGGAAAGGTAATCTAATCCTGTGTCTATTATTTGTATGTAATGTATTGATTACTATGATACGGAGAGTGACACTCTGGTTCTTGGCTGGTGGGTTTTTCCCAAAAGGGTTTCCCATGTAAATCTCTATCTCATGTGTTTTATCTTGTGTGTGCCTTTATTTTCTCTATTCTTATTTTTCCTATGCATCTCAATAGATTTGAGCTTTATATAATTTCCCCTGTAAATTGACATTGGGAAGGCATTTCTGCCAGTAGCTTTCCTAACAAGTGGTATCAGAACCAAACCCATTACCATTATTTTGTTGGATAGGGTTGGTTGTTTGGGTAGGGTTGGTCATTGGTGTCAATTTGGTTCCAGTGACAGTTAGTGAAGTGTTGATCTTGCAATCGAGATAGTGGGTACATTAGGGAGAATAGAAATTAAAAAGTTTAATGGCACAAACTTTGAGTTGTGGAAACTTAAAGTTGAAGATATGTTGGTAGACTAAGATCTATGGACTGTTGTGTCTAGGAACAAGCCTTCAGGCATGAAGCGGGAAGTTTGGGATCTGGTAGATTGAAAGGTGAGAGGAATGATATGATTAACACTGGTAGATAGTGTTTTTTTAAACGTCTACGAGGAGAAAACTGCACATTCTTTGTGGAAGAAATTGGGGGATATTTATCAGGGAAAATCCTTGGTAAACAAGCTCTTCTTGAGAAAAAATTATACTCTCTGAAGACGGATGAATGAACTATTGTGGCTGGTTATTTAAATGTGTTCAATATGGTGATTGCACAACTGACATCTATTGGTGTGTCCATAAGTGAAGAGGAGCATTGCATGTTATTGTTGAGTTGTTTGCCTAATTTGTGGGACCATCTTGTGATGGCCATTGGAAGTACAACTACTCAATTTAAAATGGATGAAGTAGTTGCTGCACTTCTGTCAAAGGAGATGCGGAGGAGGTCTTCTGAGGTGACTTAGGAGGCTCTTGTTGTTTGAGACCAACCGAAGGACAACAACAAGAAGAATTTCAAAGCAAAGTGCTAGAATTGTGGGCAGACTGGTCATATCCGAAAGGATTGCAAAGAGAAGAAGAAGAAGAAGAAAGTGGAAAGTTCTTCTGATTCTGAGTCTTTTGATACTGATGGTGGAGATGCTAGCAGTGTTTCTTTGGCTAATTGGTCATCTAATGATGACTGGTTTGATTCATTTGGTCTTCATGTGGAAGATGGTAGTCACGATGCCATGTGTGACTCGTCACCACAGTTTAGTGGGAGTTTTGGTAGTGATGTGGCAAATGATCTTCATTGGTATTGTAGATGATGGAAGGTGTGAAAACCTTATGTGGCAAATGGATTTTTTTCACATTTGCTGAAGTACTATTTGGAGATGTTTATCTTCATGTGACTAAAGATATTGAAATCTTAAGGGCTCAACGGGGGTCCTTGGTAAAGGTGTGGATTTTTCTTTCATGTTAGCCATGTTGAGTAACTCCATACTTCATCAAGTGGGAGAATGTTGAGTAATGAAGTACGTGGATTGCAGTACGAAAGTGTTACCATATGGGGATTGCAGTATGGTAGTCTTGAAGTATGTGTATTTTAGTATGGCAGTCTTGCAGTATGTGGAACACCATTTGGAGGTGTTGAAGTCTTGTAGTATCTACAAAGGTGTTGAAGTGGGAACTACCAAGTATGAGTACAAGGGTGTCGAGTATAAGCAGGATGTCAAGCATGAGTACAGTGGGGAGGAGTATGTGAATGTTTCTAGTACGATGACAGTTATGGTGTGAAGCAGAGTTGGTTGACCAGTTATGTTATGTGATGGTTGTCATACCAAACTCCATAATGAATTGCACAGTGTATAAATGTATGTGAGATTCATTGATAGAGTAAGCTAAGTCTGTGGTTGACAGTAATGGTTGTATTTTTGTAGAGGCTATGAGGGCTAAGGCTATGAGCCTAAAGGATAGTGTCATAATGGTAGAAGTGGGGTTGATTGGAAATGTAATCTGAGCCTGTGTCTATTATTTGTATGTAATGTATTGATTACTGTGATATGGAGAGTGACACTTTAGTTCTTGGCTGGTGGGTTTTTCTCGAAAGGGTTTCCCATGTAAATCTATGTCTCATGTGTTTTATCTTGTGTGTGCCTTTATTTTCTCTGTTCTTATTTTTCCTATGCATCTTAGTAGATGTGAGCTTTATATAATTTCCCCTGTAAATTGACATTTGGAAGGCATTTACACCAGTAGCTTTCCTAACAATTTTGAAATAGTTTTTCTTGGTGAAGAAGTGTCTATGGAACAACCACAAGGTTATGAGATATTGAGACATGAGAATAGGTTATATAAATTGAAGAAGGCCCTTTATGGATTTTAAAATCCTCTTATTGCTTGGTAATACCAAATTGATTCTTATCCCATTCAAAGTGGATTCCAAAAAAGTATTTTTGAGCCAACTTTATACATCAAATTCAATAAGCAAAGAAACATTCTAATTATTTTCTTGTATTTAGATGATCTAATCTTTACCAACAATTTTAGCATGGATGCTTTCAAAAGAACAATGAAGAGTGAATTTGAAATGATAGATTTGTAGATTATAAAATACTTTTTGAGTATCAAAGTCCATCAATAAAATATTTATCTATTTATTTCACAATCTAAATATTGTAGCCATATCATGAAAATATTTAATATGTTGAGTTGTAAGTTAGCACAAACACTAGTTATGAAAAGCTTGAAGTTGAGGAAAGACGATGATGGCACAATTGTCAATCCTACACTATTTAAAAGGTCAATTAGGAGTTTAATGTATCAAAGGGCCAAAAGGCCTGATATTATGTATGATGTGAGTTCGATCTCAAGATTTACGGAGTTTCAAAAAGACTTTCATTGGCAAGTGGGTAAAATAATACAAAAGTATTTGAGTAGCATTGTAAGGAAGAAAAGGTGTCAAAATGCTTCCTAAGCTAATCTTGAGAGGACAGTTATGCAAATTTCAACTTAAATATCACAAAGATCTCAAGAAATGCATAATAAAGGATAAACAAAATAACAATGAACACATAACACAATGATTACCCTGGGGAAACCCTTTTGGGAGAAAAACCCCACCCTCTAAAACCCACACAATGTATTATCAAATCAAGATGATTAAAATACACTTGCAATGCAAGTTCTTACAAGAGCGCATCACCACAACTTGAACTCAGAGAGACTCCTAGCACCCAATCTTGCAAACTAAACTCAATTATCAAACACCTCCTCAAGCCCTCCTTTTATAGTGATTTTATTACCTAGAAACCACTTGTGGTTTTACAAAACCATGGGCTTAACCACCATGCCACATGTTACCCATTTTTTACATTTACATTTCCAAGATGGAAAAACAACTAGGTTAAAATAGTAATCCCGTCCATAATTTTATCCTCTAGTTTAGACCCCCATAAAAGTCACAAAATGAGTCATCAAGGCTCTAAAAATGACCCACCTATATTCTACTATGGACAAGACTCATTTTTGACAACTCATTAACCATTTTCCAATGCATAAACATGTAGAAAACTACCACAAACAAATTCTAGAATTTTTCAAAAAAAGATTGCAAGGTTGAGACACATGTTTCTCAACATTCTCTCACTTGTCGAACACCTTGCAAGAGACAGGGGATCCAAAATATCATGGATTTAATTGCTAGGGGCCGAGAGGTCCATAGACTCTGAACACCATCTAAATTTCTCTGTACTCATGGGTTTAGTTAATGCATCAACAACATTCACCAAATTTTTTACCTTCTCCAACTTCACCTTGCCATCCTCAACCATATCTCTCACAAAGTGATATTGTACATCAATGTGCTTGTTCCTAGCATGAAAAGAAGGGTTCTTCACTAGGCAGATGGTGTATGGTGAAAATGTGACCACACTTCTATGAATCCTTACATGCAAGAAAACTCAAGAATGATCCCTCACAAATCGATCCATAGCTCTCTATGCATGGAGTTGCAAGATTTGTAAAATTGCTCTCAACTAGAGCTATGAAGCATATGACCTTGCTAGTCAACCACACAATGAGAGATTCCAAATCAAAGACAAGAGAAACAATGCCAATATCTCCAATGAAATCCAAATAAATGCAATGCAATGCAAAATTAATCTAAGATGAGCATGCAAGTATGAAAATTAGGCTATGAAAAATAGAAATGAAAGAGTTACAAACCCTCTAATTAAACTATGTGAGATTAATCTAAAACATGAAAGGAAATGATACCATGATGATGCAACTATGATGCAAGCTAAGATGTGATGTAGATGCAAGATGAATGCCAATGATGCTCCAAATCTTCAAAACTTGATGCAAGAATATCTCCAAAAGCTTCAAGATGACTTAGAAAAATTGTAGCATAACAATAGCATAAAATTCAAGTGTATGCAAAATGAACAAGAGAGCTCTTCTTTTATAGAGAATGAAAAATCAATGGATGATTGAGATTAAGAGACAAAAGACTTAATCAACGATGGAGAAAAATAGAAGCTTGATCCTTGTGCACAAATATCTTCCAATAGGAAAATAGGAGTTGACTTTTGTGTCCATATGAGATAAAAAGTATTTTTTCTTTTTTTATAAAATAAGAATAATATTTTATTTGTGCAACATAGGATAAGAAGAAAAGTGGGGATTTTTTATTTAAATAAAAGGGGAGGAAATTCCTATTAATTAAATAAAGGCTTAGGATAAAGTGATTTTATTATTTAATTAAAAGATATTTTTAATTAATTAAAAGGGAGCATGTTCTCTTAATTAAATAAAAATTTTCTTTTTTTTCTTTTTAAATAAATAAGGCTCAAACCTTAAGAAATATTGAATTGATTATGATTTGATCAAAGAAATTGATATAATTGTTAAAATGCTAATTTTTTTAAATATTGATTCAGGGATTTAATAAATTGTTGAATGGGGGCCCAAAGTCTAGGTGACCATTTTAGGGTGCATACATTTGCCCCTCTTTGACTAATGTGTGATCATTTTGGGAACACATGCAATCAAAAAAAATTGAAATGTGAGATCAATTTGGGATCACAAAACAACTCAGATGTGTGTTCAACGGATGGGAACACATCGGGACAAGCATAAGCATAAGCTGAAAGATAAGACCAACACCATCACTACTAGGTGCAAATCAAGCCTTAGACAAAACTATCATCGTCGCTACTAGGCAGTAATCAAGTCTGAAAAATAGGAAATAAAAATTGAAAGACAAAATCACCACCATCACTGCTAGGTGATAATAAAGTCTAAAAATAAGAATCTCAAGCTCAGCTGAATGATAAAGCTGAAACAAAAATTAAAATTGATAGGTACTACCCCCTCGGAATCAAAATTGAAATCAGATAGAGGAGAACAACAAATTGATAAACCTGATCAAGTCACCATAAATCATAATCGAAGGATGGAGCATGATAGGATAACCATCAAACATTGAAGATATGCCCTAGGTTGACAAGGTTTGACTGAAAAAGATATAGGATAAAGATTAAACCAAACCTCAGAGAGAGGAATCAAAAGGGGTGAATGGAAGACTAGAAGTTTGGAAGACATGGAAATGAAGAAATTTCATCAAAGATCAAAAAATTATGCCTCAAAAGGTCAGTCAATTGCGTAGAAGAATGAAAAAACTTAGAAATGCGACTCAAATTTTAATTTCAAGCCCGAAAATGGATAGAAAATGATGTGACATGAAAGACCAAAAATGAAAGATATGATCAAGAAGAATGAGAAAATGAGCACAGTTGACCAACTAGTCCGTAGATGATAAAAATGAGAGCTCTCTCCATATGCAAGATGCAAAAACTAAACTATGATGAACCTAAGAATGCAAGCTACTATGAAAGTGGTTGACTTGCAAGGTCACAAAACCTATAGACATCTAATTATCATTATCGAGCGTTATTGGTAGCGTCATAAGATCATACAATGCACACTAGCATAACTATGTGGATATGCATATGATCTTTATCAGATAGAAATGTGGAAATCTCACCTAGGCATCAAAGACATGGAGGTCAAGATGACTAATGCAATGAGATTACCTAAGTTTGATATGGCGAGATTATTCTTGTATCAAGACACATGAAATTTAGGATAACTAGAAGCATGCACTCGCAAAATAGTCAAGGATAATATCTTTTCAATCTCTAGTGTCAAGCAAGACTAGCATAAATGCTCATGACAGTTAGGATCAACAAAATATACCCATAAGCAGATAAAGAAAGAAAACATGTTCTCATACCCTTAGTCTTCTAGCTATGCATCATCGAAAACTTCTCAGGGAGAGACCACTCATCAAAGAAATCCTCATAGACAACACACAGAAAAATAAAGTCAACATATCTCAAGCGAGTTGATTGTTTAAGTGCATGTTTGTTGGTCATAGAGTCAAACTTTGAGGATCAAATTTTCTAATGAGCGATATCACATCATACTTAGACTAGTGGGTAAGACATCTGATAAGTGTTGAGAAACACTCGACACTAGGGTAGTGTTGAAAAACATAGTTTGGGGTGGTGTTGAAAAATGCCTATTTGTGAAATGCCCCAAGAGACAAACGCACCTAAAGGACCTATGCTAATAGTTATGCCCCCTAGATAAAGATAAAGACCAATTCCAGACTACTCCAAATAAGGTCAAGACACGATGGAGAAAGGTTCAGTGTCGAGGACGCATGCTAACAAATAAGAGTGCAAAGGCCTCAAGTAGCAGTTGTTTCCAGGTTTTCACCACTTGGAGATTTTTTCATTTTTTCATTTTTTCTTTTTTTGTATTTTTGCTACCAAGGCGTCTGTTTCCAAGTTTTCACCAAGGCACTTTTTCTATTTTTTTTTTTGAATTTTTTCATTTTTTGATTTTTTTGTATTTTTTCAAGACTTTTTATACTTTTTAGGATTTTTTCAGCATCATATATGAATTTCTTTGGTATTTTTTTAGGATCATAAAATATGTACAAAGGATGCCCCTAGACATAATGGGCATCAAACTTCCAAGCAAGATCACATCGTGTAGCCCCAATGTCTAGGAAGGTGGAGAACAAGAGGGATTAGCAAGCTGGTGGAAGAGATGGAAGACATGAGAATGAAGGAGAGTGAAGGGAAGACATCCTCAAAGGCAAACTCCTCAAGAGTACCCAAGCTAGGGAAAAATTGTCATGTAAAGCACATTTGGACAAGCAGTGAAAGGCCAGCATAGGATAAGCCTGAAAAGCGTAATGAAAAGGAAGGAAAGGATGTAGTCCAAAGGAGTAAACATGTCAAGAGGCTTCATGGCATCATGTTTTACTCTTTTTATTAGATCAAGACCAAAAGGGAAAAAAGATAGTGAAAGGATAGAATGAATAGAGGAAAATAAATATGAAGGCTAAACATGAATGGAATGAAAGAAAGATCATCATAAGATAGCTCACAAGATAGCCAAATGTTCGTGTATAGGTCAACATTGTCAAGATCAAAGAGAAAAAATGAAATGGATGAAACATGTAGAAGAACTACGCATGATGTCTGATTGCCAGATTTTCATCATGGTACTTATCCAAGGTGCCACAAGGGAGTGGTTTTCACCATAGGATGAATTTATTTATCTTTACTTTTGCTACCAAGGCACCTGTTTCCAAGTTTTCACCATGGCACATTTTCAAATTTTTTTCATTTTTTTCTTTCTTTCTTTTTTTTTCGAATTTTTTTTTTTGGAAGAAGGCAAGCTTTTCAGATAATGCTCCTTGAAAGGATAAACCATAATATGCCAATGATTCAAAATGATATGCTCAAAGATGCTGATAGGGGAAGGAAGATGGAAGAGAAAATAGAGGACAAGGTTTTATGTAAAGCGAGTGAGGTTGGAAGATAGGAGGAATAGGCAAATGAGGAAAAATGATAGAAGGTAGAAGGATAATGAATGGAAGGATTATGAAAGGGTAGATGGAAAGGAAGGAAAGATCAACATCAACACACACCTTGAAGGGTGGTGAGAGGCTGGAGGAAACTTGAATGAAGGAATATGGTGAATATTTAGCAGAGGTTACGGTTTAGGCACATGGAATCGAAGAATGTTTTTGGAAGAAGATGAAGTGGAAGTCTTTGGAAGCTTGAATGTCAATTTCAATTTTTGTTCAACATTAGACTCTTTCAAGAGAGACTTTGGAATCCATATAGCCATAGTCTTTTCATTTCCTTTTGATGATTTAGAGAGAATATCTTGAATGATAGATTTTGGAACCCATACTTGTCTTGTAGTTTTCTTCTTAGATATCTCTTTTGACTTTATGACCCCATGTCGATTAGAGGAGACATGGTCATCTTTTTTTGATAGATTCTTGTATTTCTTTTTCTTGTATTGAACATTCAAGTTACTTCCAAAAGACTTGGGACTTATGGAAGAAGAAGGATAATATGACTGGTTTAGATGGGTGGGTGAATGAAAAGGATTCAAGGGTATGCATCTATGTTGATCTTGAGGAAAGATAGGAGATGGAGGGACATAAGGACCCAAGATAGATGATGATTTAGGAAAGTTAGGAGGGGAAAGTGAAGGGATATAAGGACCCAATATGGAAGGTAGACGTGAAGCCCTTAGCAGCAGTGGAAGAGGTCCAAGGATGGAAATGGAAGACACAAAAGGATAATCAATAAGTTCATCAGCATCTATATCACAACCAAGGATATCAGCATCTTTAGAGTGAGCATTAGAATTTTCAACAAGATCATGCACATCTTGAATAGGAGCACCTTCTTTGATAGGATTGTTCATAGCTTGCAAAAATTTAGGAAGAGTAGAAAGTGGAAGTGAACATGGAGTGGTAGAACAAGAAGATGAAATACTTTGATCTTGACAAGGATCTTTGGATAGCATAAGGGCATCATTTTTTTCTTGATTTTCAATAGGGTTAACATCAGAAGTAACAACATCATTTTCAATAACCTCAATGGAAGTATCATCTTTGGAAAGTGCAAGTGTAGTAAGGTTATTTTGTTTATCAATAAGCTCAATGATGTGAGTAGTAGCTTTATCTTGCTTAGGAGAAGACTTAAGACATGGTGGAATGAATGAGGAAGGGTGTAAAGGATCAAAAGAACCATGAAATGAATGAGAGATATTATGAACAAGATTGGATGACATGGAGGATTCTTGATCTTGATCTTTCTTTATGTTCTTTTTTTATCATTTTTAGAGTCCTCTTGACATAAAGCCACTTCTAAGGACAAGGAAGTAGGTTGGAATTGTATGGAAGACTTTGGAGGAGATGGTGAAGGATTAGCTAAAGTAGGCTTTATAACATATGAAGGTTTAGGCTCTTTAGGTTCAGCATTATTGGAAGTATTTGTAGCCAAGTGAAGGTTAGCTTGAGTTTCTTTAAGAGGTAGCCCTTGAGGATAACTATAGGGAATCTCATGAAAAGCATTAGGACTTCTATTGAATGAAGGATTTGTGAAAGATTCAGAAGCTTTAGTAGATGTATGGATATTGGATGAAGTAGGGGATGGAAGGGAACCATCACAAGACAAAGGTTTAGCATTAACATGATCTTTCTTGAGAGTGCAATCTTTATTTTCAGCATGAGAGTTTCTAGAGAAAGGATTCTTATAATATTTATGTTTCAAATCAGCACAGTGCATTTTATATTCCTCAACAATAGTAGCTAGATTATAATCAAGGTATTGTTCAAAAAACTCATCAAAGTTTCTTTCAAAATCTGAATCATATGGATCACCATCATGATCTTTCCAATATGAGGACCCATTTCCACTAAGCACAAGGACATGACTAGGAGGACTCTTAAGAATGGAGGTGTCATAGGTATCACTACATTGTCCATCATCATAGTCATCATAGGTGGGTGTGTCACTCTTCATGGAAGAGACATCACAAGGACTATCACATTGCTCTTTATGGTATGTCTTCTGAAGAGAAGGAAGATTCTTGGGAGAAGTAGAAGAAGAACAATATTGTGAAGAAGAGGAATATAAAGACTTCATGGAAGAAGAAGATTTAGATAATGAGGAATTTGAATAATGTTTAGAAGAGTCATGGTAAGATTTGGAAGATGAGGAAGAATGCGAGTAATGTTTAGAAGAGTCATGATAAGACTTAGAATGTTAGGAATGATGAGAAGATTTAGAAGATGAAGAATATTTGGATGAGATCATGAGTATGATTCTAGCAAAGGCATCCGATTTAATTGATTTTTCTTTTGTTTTTGTCATAAATTTGTCACTCATGAGAATTTTGGAGGAACAACACTTTTCCAATACATCAATGAGCTCAAGATCATCTATTCTTAATAAAGGTTCCAAAACCAAATAGTGAAGATTCATGGTTATAGAAGAGGAGGAATCAAGCATGGAAGAAATGAATAGATGAATAGAAGAAGGTAGACTAGATAGTAAGAGGAAAAGAATCAAGAAGAAGAAGAAGAATTTTTCATGGGAATAGAAGACTTTAGAAGAACATGGGAAATGGAGAAGAAAGAAGAAGACTAAGAGTCATCTTGTGTAGTTGATACCATAACGTTCATTGAGATGTTCAGTAATATGACAACACCTAGGATCTAAGATCTAGATTGACCAAGGAAGACCAAGCTTCTAAGGAGAACTCACTACAGAAGGATGAAAGTCAGTTTTAATATTCTAATTATATTTTTCAAAAGATTTCACAATGATGATCAAGCACATAGAACATGAATCAGGAAGTTCAAGAAAATAGTCTTCAAGCAATGGGCAAGGGACAAAGCAACCTTGCGCATGAACGGAGATAGTGACTTAGTATTCCTACTCCTTAAAGATTCTACTTGTGTATATTCTTGAAAATATTTTAGCAGGCACATAGAACACAACACCTTAACAAGCTATCTACAAGGATATACATGGCTTTCTAATAGGAGTCCTTGATATACGAAAGGTACGTGAGGCCCAAATCTATAGATGAGAAGAATCCAAAATCACACAGCCGGGGGGAGACGGTAACCAAAATCTCCTCCTTCACTTCCCAAAGGTATAAAGTTCTTTGAGGCTTAGCCAAGAGTGATATCAAACTCAATTCTCAAGAGAGGTGTCTTTCGATTCACCACCCACTATTTATACTCCATCGAAACATGGGAGTCAAGGTCATCCCTTGAGGTGGTGTGTCCCCAAGAAGGTCTTCTAAAAATAAAATTAAGTAATTCACTATCAAAAGTATTTAAAGCACTAAAGGTGGAACACTTAACTCTTCAAGTAAATGTGAAGTGAATACAAAAGTGGAACATTTAACTCTTCAAGTGAATGTGAAGCAAGTCCAAAAGTGGAATATTTAACTGTTCAAGTGAATGTGAAGTGAGTCTACAAAGTGGAACATTTAACTCCTCACACAAACTCAAAGTGAGTCCAAAAGTAGAATATTTAACTCCTCACACAAACTCAAAGTGAGTCCAAAATTGAAATATTTAAATCCTCACACAAACTCAAAATAAGTCCAAAAGTGGAACATTTAACTCCTCACTCAAACTCAAAGTGAGTCCACACTTTAGAAAACTAATGAAATCAAGAAAACATAAAAAAGGGGAAACTTTGTGGAACACTTAACGCTCTTTCCAAGTAGACCCCTCCCCTATGTATGAATGTTGACCTTGCATCCAAAGGCTAGTGATGAAGGAAAATTAGAAATAAGTGATTCCAACACCCAATTTAGCTAACAAGATCAATCAAAAGTAATATAAAGTTACTTATCAATACTACTCACAAATGACAAAGGGTTGAATCAATGGAATATTCAACTTTCCAAGAAAACATAGTGAGTCCACAAAGTGGTGCATTTAACTCCCTATGTAAACAAGGAATGAATCCATGCCCTCAATCACTCAATGAGATATTTGATATTGGAACCAAGAATTACTTAAGGTTTAAACACAAGCATTCACTTACATAAACTTGTATGAAAGCAAATCTATGTTCATTCATTTCCCATTAGGAGCATCAATTGAAATGTGTTCTATGAAAGTATGTAAACACTCAAGCCAAACACATGAGAGGTTCAATTTTAATCCCAAAATCTAAATGTTGTAGAGATGGAACAAAGTACCTCAAGTCCAACGCTTTGTTTTAAGCATTTTCTATGAAAGCAAGAGCGTCTTCAAATAAACAAGATAAGAAAATAAGCAAACAAGATATGCAATGTATATCCAACTTATGCAAACCCTAAGGTTAGATCTGAAAATCAATTTTTAAGAGAAATAATAGCCAGCAAATAATCCAAATGATAACTCACATCATGCATTGAACCATGTGAAAAATAAGTGCATGCTAATCATCAAATATCCTTTCTTTAATTTTGATTTTTGACCTTGTCAATAAGATTGGACTTATACCACATGAATTCAAACCCTAAACCCAAAATGCAAAAAAGAGACCTCTATCAAAAAATAAAGAGCTTTCCAAAAATGTAAAAATTTTAGAAAAATCTCTTCATTTGTGTCTTAGAGACCTATTTTACTAAAATAGACTAGTTTTTATAAATTGACCAAATGAGCTATGATATGACCTCTAAATTAAAAACATAATGAATGGACCCCATGTATAATTTTAACACCTTTTTAAAAATGTAAATTTTTTTGAAAAATATGCTGATTTGCATCCAAAATCAATTTTTTATGAAAAACAAAGAAAAAACTATAAAAAATAGATATTACCTCCGAAAATTCTAAATTTTTTTTTAGAGCTTCTCTAATATGTCACCAATCTAAAAAAATATTTTTAGACAAAAACACCAAGCCGATTGGGAGATATGATCAAATCTTTCAAATCTAAGGTTTTTCATCTCCAAACAAATCTGCACAAGGGTTAGCTCCAAAAATAATCAAAATTAGCATGCAAGAGGTGGGTTGCCCCACGGTGGGCACCAAAAATGTATGGTGAAAATGTGACCACACTTCTATGAATCCTTACATGCAAGAAAACTCAAAAAATGAGCCCTCACAAATTGATCCATAGCTCTCTATGCATGAAGTTGCAAGATTTGTAAAATTGCTCTCAGCTAGAGCTATGAAGCATATGACCTTGCTAGTCAACCACACAATGATAGATTCCAAATCAAAGACAAGAGAAAAAATGCCAATATCTCTAATGAAATCCAAATGAATACAATGCAATACAAAATTAATCTAAGATGAGCATGCAAGTATGCAAATTAGGCTATGAAAAATGGAAATGAAAGAGTTACAACCCCTCTAATTAAACTATGTGAGATTAATCTAAAATATGAAAGGAAATGATACCATGATGATGCAACTATGATGCAAGCTAAGATGTGATGTAGATGCAAGATGAATGCCAATGATGCTCCAAATTTTCAAAATTTGATGCAAGAATGTTTTCAAAAGCTTCAAGATGACTTAGAAAACCTGTAGCATAACAATAGCATAAAATTCAAGTGTATGCAAAATGAACAAAAGAGCTCTTCTTTTATAGAGAATGAAAAATCAATGGATGATCGAGATTAAGAGGCAAAAGACTTAATCAATGATGGAGAAAAATAGAAGTTTGATCCTTGTGCACAAATATCTTCCAATAAAAAAATAGGAGTTGACTTTTGTGTCCATATGAGACAAAAAGTATTTTTTCTCTTTTTATAAAATAAGAATAATATTTTATTTGTGCAACATAAGATAAGAAGAAAAGTGGGAATTTTTTATTTAAATAAAAGGGGAGAAAATTCTTTTTAATTAAATAAAGCCTTAGGATAAAGTGATTTTATTATTTAATTTAAAGAGATTTTTAATTAATTAAAAGGGAGCATGTTCCATTAATTAAATAAAAAATTTATTTTTTTTCTTTTTTAAATTAAATAAGGCTCAAACCTTAGGAAATATTGAATTGATTATGATTGGATCAAAGAAATATATATAATTGTTAAAATGCTGATTTTTGAAAATATTGATTCAAGGATTTAATAAATTGCTGAATGGGGGCCCAAAGTCTAGGCAACCATTTTAGGGTGCATACAGATTGCACTCTGACTGACACTATAAATTGTCACTCCTCCCTATTTGAACTCTATATCTGAACACAATCTCTTTAGCTAGATGGCTTCCTTACAGGCATTGAGTAGCTACCATATACTCTACCTTAGTAGTGGACAAAGTGACCACAACCTATCGCTTGCTCATCCAACTGACTACACCACTGAATAATGTAAACAAATATGTACTGGTGGATCTTCTTCTATCAACATCATCGGCCCAGTCTGAATCCACATAGCCTTGAATATCTGAAGAATGCTCATTTCTTGTTCCATGAAAACATATCGAGTACTCTAAAGTACTCCACAAGTATCTAAAGACTCTTTTTACTGTATCCCAATGTGCTCTTCCTAAATTAGACATATAACAGGAAAGAACTCCCACTGCTTGGGCAATGTCTGGTCTTGTGCAGACCATAGCATACATCAAACTTCCAACAACACTCTAATATGGTACTCGACTCATCTCTTCCATCTCCAAAGGGGATGTAGGACACTGTGAACTAGAAATATTTGTTCTCATTGTAATAAGAACACTCAATGGTCTAGAATCTTACATATTGAATCTTTCAAGAATAGTACCAACATACTTGCTCTAGCCTAGCCAAAGCTTTCTATTTTTTCTATCTCTTATAATCTTCATTCCCAAAATGTGTCTTACTGCACCAAGATCTTTCATTTCAAATTTTATCAAGAGCTAAGATTTTAACTTTGCAATCAAACCCTTTCCTTTGCCAATAAAAAACATGTCATCGACATACAAGGCAATAACTAGGAAATGATCACCATCAAATTTGAAATATATAGAGTGATTAGATTTAGATCACACAAATCCCAAACTCAACACATATGTATCAAACTTGTGGTACCACATCCCAGGACTCTATTTTAAACCATACAAAGATTTCTTCAACTTACAGACCAAATGACTTTTACCTTTCACCATATAGTGCTCTAGCTGTGTCCTGTAAATTTTCTCCTCCCAATCTCCATGAAGGAAAGTTGTTTTCACATCCATTTGCTCGATCTCTAGATCATAGGCTACTATAATAGAAATTAAAAATCTAATGGATGTCATTTTGGCTACTGGAGATAAAATCTCACTATAATCTACTCCCTCAACTTCAGAGTAACCTTTTGCAACCAAATGTGCTTTATACTTCTCAATGCTTCCATCTGAACCCATCTTCTTCTTGAACACCCGTTTACAACCAACAGGCTTTCATTCTTCAAGAAATGGTACAAATTCCCATGTTTCATTCCTCTTAAGAGCTGTCATTTCTTCACCCATGGCTATTTTCTAGGACTCTAAATCATTCATACCAAGAGCCTCTTCTACAGATCTTGGTTCATCAGTATTAGCATTTAATGAAAATATGCATCTCCAATCATCAGGAGAATACCCATACCTTTTAGGTGGTTTCCTTTGTCTAGTAGACCTTCGAGCAAGATTCAGTTTAGGTTTAGCCTCAGCTTCAAGTACCTCTTCTTCCTTTGATGATTCAAAACTCGTAGAGCTCTCATCGAATTCTTGATGAAGGGTGCTCCACTTACTATCCCAAACACATAACAATAATAGAAAAACAACAACAATAATATGCAAGAATAGAAAATTGGCTTCTGTACCCTGCTGCCAATACCAAAAATCTTCAATATCTTCAAAACTAGATGTGATCTAGCCATGAAACTTTGTTGGCAGGCTGATATGACTGAGATGAACCTCCATATGTAAAATCAGAACATTCCGAGATCATAAGACCAACTTACTAAAAATAGCAAGTTTCCATAAATAGCAACTCTGCACAAGATAGCCCTTATTGAATATAAAAATAAAAATATTTTTGGGTGATGCAAGATTGCTCTTACACCCAGGATGCTCCTATATCAGACACCTAGGGTAATTTGAGAAGTGACCCTATCATGACTTAGGTGTGCAAAGGAAAACCAAGATGGTTAACCTCCTCCTTTGTTAGCCATGATGAATCTTCAATAGGTCATCCTTTCTATTTGACCAAATACTCTTCATATGTCCTGTTCCTTGTGCTTCTACTAACATGACTATCCAGTATGTCTTCAATCTTCTTGATATCAGAACTGGTTGCTGGAACACTCCACTATGCTGCTACAACCTCATCTTTAACACCTCCTTCATGATACTCTGTCAAATCTAAAATGTTAAGCACTGGTGAAATATTCAGCTCAGTAGGTAATTCTACCTCATATGCATTTCCTGAATCATGCTTCTTCAGTATATTACATGGCCCAAACTTCTTCATTTTCAACTTGTTATATGTACCAACTAGAAACCGCTCCTTTCGCAAATGAACCATGACTTCATCTCCAACCTAAAATTCCTTATGCCTCCTTTTTTCATCTACCTTAGCCTTGTACTGCACATTCATCTTGGTAATATGCTTCCTCACCTCCTCATGGATGTTCTTCAAGTGCTCTGCAAAATCCTCAGCTTCAGCACTACTTATTTCTCCTTTATCTATCTTTCTCAATTCAGATGCATTTCTTAGACTACTTCCATATACAATCTGGAATGGTGATTTACCAGTGCTCCTATTGACAGAATTATTGTATGCAAATTCTGCCTATGGTAAAATCAAATCCCATCCTATTGGCTTATCTCCAACCAAACATCTTAGCAAATTTCTCAAACTTCTATTCACCACCTCTGTCTGTCCATCAGTCTGTGGATGATGTGATGAACTGAACTTCAAATCTATCTTCAACTTTTTCCACAATGTCTGCCAGAAATATCCAACAAACTTAGTATCTTGATCTGAAACTATGGTCTTTGGCAAACTATGTAGTCTCACCACTTCTCTGAAAAACAATTTTGCTACATGAATAGCATCATTAGTCTTCTTACAGGGAATGAAATGTGTCATCTTCAAAAATCTATCAACTACCACAAAAATTGAATCATGTCCCCGCTGTGTCCTTGGTAAACCAAGAACAAAGTCCATACTGATATCCTCCCAAGGCTTCTCTGGTACAGGTAATGGCTGATATAACCCTGTATTCTGCTTCACTCCCTTTGCCATCTGACATACTCTGCAACTCTATACAAAATTTTTGACATCTTGCTGCAACTGTGGCCAATAATAATTCTCACCAACCAAAGCAAGGGTTTTATCATGACCAAAATATCCAGCCAATCCTCCACTATGCTTTTCCTTGATGAGATTCTCCCTCATAGAACTTTGTGGAATGCACAACTAACTCCCTCTGAATAGCATATCATCCAGGATGATGAAATCCAACCATTTCATCCTGTCTAGAGTAATAGGTTATGTACAAGCTTTCCAAGCTTCACCAAAGTCAAGATCCTCTGGATAAAATTTTTTGAGTTCCTTGAACCCAACCACTTCAATTTGCATTTCTATCAGCAATAGTTTCCTTCTTCTAAGAGCACCCGCAACCCTGTTAGACTTTCCACTCCTATGTTTCAAAACAAATGTATAACTCTGCAAAAACTCAACCCATTTCAAATACCTCTGATTCAACTTTCCTTGACTATTCAAATATTACAAAGCTTGATGATCAGTATACAAGACAAACTCTTTAGGAAGAAGATAATGTCTCCACTTCTTCAATGCCTAAACTATAGATAAAATTCTTGATCATAAACAGAATATTTTCTCTTGGCATCATTTAACTTCTCACTAAAATAAGCAATAGGTTTACCTTCTTGGCTCATAACAGCTCCTATTGCAGTACCACTAGCATCACAATCTACTTGAAACACCTTATTAAAATCTAGAAGTGCTAAAATAGGTTGTTCTGTAACTTTTTATTTCAACAATTGAAAAAAAATTTCTGCCCCATTAGTCCACTTAAACTCTTTTCTATCCCCTCTCATTGTTTTAGTCAAGGGACCACAAATACTGCTAAAATTTTTGATAAACTTTCTGTAAAAGCTAGCCAAACCATGAAAATATCTTACCTTAGTAGCACTCCTTGGAGTATGCCATTCAAAGATAGCCTATACCTTCTCTGGGTCCATTTTTAGACCTTCTGCTGAAATTATAAATCTCAAATACACTAACTCTTTTTTCACAAAACTGCACTTCTTCAAGTTAATCAAAAATTTCTCATCTCTCACCTTCTCAAACACCATATGAATATGCATCATATGCTCCTTCAATGTCTTGCTAAAGATCAAAATATGATCTAGGTAAACAATGACAAACTTACCCAGAAATTCTTTCAGAACCTCGTTCATGAGCCACATGAAAGTGCTTGGTGCATTGGTTAGCCCAAAAGGCATGACTAACCACTCATACAGTCCTTCCTTTGTCTTGAAGGCAATCTTCCATTCATCTCCTTCTCTGATCCGAATCTGGTGATATCCACTCTTCAGATCTATCTTTGAGAAATACACAGCTCCACTCAAACAGTCCATAATATCATCCATTCGTGGCAATGGAAACCTATACTTGATTGTGATCTTATTTTTTTCTCTGGAATCTATACACATCCTCTAATCTCTATTCTTCTTTGGTGCTAATACCACTGGTATAGCACAAGGACTCAGACTCTCTCAAATCAACCCCTTCTGCAATAACTCATGTACTTGTTTGTTCAACTCTTCACTTTCTGTTGGTGTCATTTTGTGTGCTGTCTTGTTTGGCAAACTGGCTCCTAGAATCAAATCCATCTGATGACTGATCTTCCTTATCGGTGGTAATCCATCAAGTACTTTATTAGATACAATATCTTGAAACTCATTCAACAAATCTGCAACCTCTACAAGTACATCCTCTACTTCTTCTTTACTAGCTTTTGGAATTAAAGAAAAACACACATGCTCATGCCTCATACCATCTAGGAATTTTCTTCCATCAACAAATGTTATTCTTGCATTACCACATACCTTTTCTTCGGTCTCCTTCAATGACTTTAGCTTATGTCGCACTCCATCCTTTGTCAGGGAATAGGTATTCGCATGACCATCGTGTACAGCACATCTGTTAAACTGCCATGGTCTACCCAACAACATATGACATGCATCTATAGAGATGATATCACATAGTACCTCATCTTGGTACCCACCGATCTTGAACTTTACCAGGCACTGTTCACTGACCATGACCTTGTGGTCATCCTGCACCCAGGCAATCTGATATGGATGTGGGTGTTTTATTCTCTTGAGCTTCAACTTTGTCACCATCTCTTCTGACACCAAATTGTCAGTGCTTCCACTATCAATAATCACATCACAGCATTTATCCTCACACTTGCACCTGGTGCAAAATAGGCTCCTCTTTTGTTCAAGTTCATTCTCACCACTCAGCAAGACTCTTCTGTTAATTAGCATTTCTCCTCTTTCAGCATCTTCAAAATTTGATGATCTAGCATCTTCATCTACATGTACAACTCCGACCTAGCCTTCATTTCTCCTGTCTATTCTACCTTGGCGTTGAGGTCATTCAAATGCCCTATGACCTTCTTCTCCACATTGAAAACATGTTCCACGGAAGCCTCCTCTTCTAGATCCTTGTCCTCTTCCTCTTCCTCTCTGATCTCTATTACTCTAATCCTGAAAATGATTTGAATTATTTCCTCTCTGATTCTGACTGCTACTAGCCTCATCCTTCTTTTTTGGATCTTCATTTCAGCCACCATATGACCGTCCACCAAATCTTCCACCACGACCTCTTCCATTTTGTCTACTCTCAAACTTCTTATTCAGCTTTTCCTCTACTTTTAGGGCAAACTGGTATGCCTCCTCAATATTGTTCATTCGAACCAGATTCAACTCCTCCTGAATGCTTGGCCATAACCCATTAAGGTATCAGGCAACTTTCTCCTTATCATCTTTCGCATGGCATGTTCTGATGAGGAGTCGATAGAACTCCTCTGTATACTCCTGAACAGATCTTCCTGCTTGCTTCAAACTTTGCATTTTCTTCAGTAGGTCAAGCTCATAATCAACAAGAATGAACTGTCGCTACAATTAATCCACCATCCGGTCCCATCCCGTGATTTTATCTTTCCCTCTTCTATTTCACTTCAATTGAACCTCTTGCCACCAGATCTTCGCATGACCTTTCAGTCTGGCCTTCACAAATTTGACCCTATCAGGATCCTCAACATCTTCATACTCAAAATATTCCTTACATTCATTGATCCAGTCGATCAATTCCTTTGGGTTAAGATTTCCAAAAAATGTAGGAACCTCAATCTTAGGTCTTTTCCCAATCTTGGAAATCGCCCGAAAAAGTCTTTCTTCCTCCTGGTTCACAATTTCGGCTTCTTCTTCTGTTATTCTTCTTTAGCTTCATCCTCACTTTCATCTCTGACATTAAGATTCATTCCTCTATGAATCTCTTATTGCAATGCTCGCACTTGTCTCTGTAGCTCTATAACCTCAGGTGTCACAGCACCAGCTCTTCTGCCACATTCTCTTCATGGAGGCATTTTTGCGATGCACACTGAAACCCTAACCACAGTCTTGGTGCAAACTACCTCACAGTCGATGATCTGTTTACACACTCAAGAACTCCTGCTCTGATACCACTTGATGAAGGGTGCTCCCCTTAATACCCCAAACACATAATAGTAATAGAAAAACAACAACAATAATATGCAAGAACAAAAAATTGGCTTCTTATTATCTCCACAAATGTAGAATTACAAACTTTCAGAATTACAATATGAAAAGCCACACGGGCATTCCCTTAAAATATTTTGTAGGACAAAGCCTCGAATCAATACCTAGATCTACTATCCAGAACTGCCCTAGACAACACTACGGGCCTTCTTTATATAGGCAATTTCTACCGCCCGAGAAGGTTCTAGAAATTTAGCCCTAAGGGTCAACCAAACTTAAAATTATTTTATTTTTCAATTTATTACATCAAAGTCGGCTCAAAATAACTTTTGAAACCTAAACATAAATTTTGAAGGAAAATTATTTTCTGCCATTTCAGGTGGCCTGACTTTCGGAGGCCATAAGTCATCACCAGTTGACCCGATTGACTATTATAACCCCATTTTGAAAACACCATGAAGCACTCTACAGGATTGACGAGTGCAAAATGCTTGTCACCCAATTTTTCAACCTCATCTGGGGCCTCTAAAGCCTTCAAAACTGAGTTCAAAGTTTATGTACCCTGCTGCCAATACCAAAAATCTTCAATATCTTCAAAACTAGACCTGATCTAGCCATGAAACTTTGCTGGCAGGCTGATATGACTGAGATGAACCTTCATATGTAAAATCAGAACATTCTGAGATCGTAAGACCAACTTACTAAAAATAGCAAGTTTCCATAAATAGCAGCTCTGCACAAGATAGCCCTTATTGAATACAAAAATAAAAATATTTTTGGGTGATGCAAGATTGCTCTTACACCCAGGATGCTCCTGCATCAATTCTTGTCTTTCTAAAACCCTCAATTCAACTTTCTTCGATGTAGCGGGTAGTTGAATCACATCTTTCTTTTCTTTTGTTTGTTCTAGCTGTACTATAACAAAAGAAGGCTTAGTTTCTCTAAAAATAACACCTCTTGAATAAAATACCTTTTGTTCAATAGGATTCCAAAGCTTGTATCCTTTCACACCATAACTGTATCCAATGAAAATATAGTTAACAACTTTGTTATCCAATTTTGTCCACTTCTCCTTTGGCACATGAGCATATGCTTTGCAACTGAACACTCTCAGATGTCTAAGTGAAGGCTTATGGCCCAACCATGCTTCCATTGGCATCTTATCAACAAGAGCTAATGTAGGAGACCTGTTTATTAGGTAGCAGGTAGTGGCTACAGCTTCAGCCCAGAACTTTTGTTCTAGTCCAGCACCACTTAGCATACTCCTAGCCTTCTCCATCAGGGTCATGTTCATTCTTTCTGCAACTCCATTTTGTTGTGGAGAATATGAAGTTGTCTTCTCTCTTTTAATACCAAAATCTTTACAAAATCTATCAAAATCATTGGAGAAAAATTCACCACCATTATCAGTTCTCAAACATTTTATTTTCTTTCCAGTCTACAACTCAACCATTGCTTTAAATTCTTTGAAATGACTGAAAACTTTAGCTTTACTCCTAAGAAAATAAACTCATGTTCTTCTACTAAAATCATCAATGAAAGAAACATAATAAACTGATCTACCAATAGAAGGAACATCAACTAGACCAAATACATCCAAATAGATTAGATCCAAAATATATGAGGACTTATGAGAACTTGAGTAAAACTGAATACAGTTTTGCTTACCATAGATACAATGCTCACAAAAATCAAATTCAAGATTGCAATCATTCAACCCATCAAAAAAGGTTCTTATTTTTCAAGGTCCGTAGACCCTTCTCACCTATGTGGCTGAGTCTCTAGTGCCATAACATGGTCTTCTCTATAGGAAAATTTGATTTGGTAGACAAAGCACCCTTGGGTACCCAAAAATCATGACCATCTGTTGAAAGAGAAACCCTCTCCTTTTCCAACTGAGTAGTCTTTTTCACAATCTTATCAGAAGTACTATTTCACTCAACTATGCATGTATCAAGATGGTACAATGTACCCAATCTACTTCCTCTTTCTATTACCATAGCACTCTCACTATTTTCACACCTGCTTCAGAAAATTGTACATGCACACCCGCATCTATTAGCTTGCTAACAGATAACAAATTCCTTGCTAGTCTCGGGATATGCAAGACACCATCAAATCTTCTAATTCTACCATCAAAAAATTTCACATGAATACTTCCATGACGAACAATATCAAGTACTGAGTTATCACCCAAATACACCTTACCACCATCAAAATTTTCATACTTACTAAACTAGTTTTTATTAGGAGTCATGTGGAAAGATTCACCTGAGTCTATTAACCATGCATTGTCACCTACAAGAGTGGCCAAGGATATGATGAAAGCATCTCCATCTTCCTTCTCAAACTCAAAATCAAAATCTTGCTTCTTCTTCTTCTTCTCCTCTTTGCAGTCCTTTCAGAAGTGTCCGGGTTTGCCACAATTCCAGAAAATTGCCTTGGACTTATCAAGAGATTTTGATCTCCCCTTATTCTTGGATTTAGAATGACCATGCTACTTTTAATTCTTTCCTCTTTCTTTTGGTCTTCCTCAAACACTCAAAACCTCTTTGACATTCAAAGATAGTTGAACCTTCTCATCTCTTCAGAAAGTAGAGAACCAACAACATCCTCCATCTTCAAGATGACTGAAGTGCTCCCTATGGCCATGACAAGGCTTTCCCATGAGTCTGGTAATGAACATAACAAGATTTGGCATCTTTCTTCTTCATCCATTGGCAACCCTACTAAGGTCAATTGAGTCACCAACATATTAAAGCTTTCCAGATGCTTAGAAATTCATCCACCTTCTTCCATTCTCAAAGAATACAATTTCTTCCTTAAGAAGATCTTGTTGAAAAGTGATTTTTCTTGATAGATCTCACTTAGCTTCTTCCAAAGCTTCTTTGCAGTAGATTCCTCATGGATATTTATCAAAATAAAGTCTACAAGACACAATTTGATGATACCTTTAACTTTTCTATCAGTCACATCATATTGTGTGGCTAAATTCGGATCTGCGGGCCTCTGCTTATTCTCATCAATCGCATCCCATAGATCCCGATCAATCAATAGATCTTCCATCTTCAACTTCCACATCTCAAATTTTGTGCCAGAAAACTTCTCTACATCAATCTTCCCTTACATGCTTTCCATCTTTTCAATCTTATAATACAAAAATGAAATACTCTACACAAGCTCCCACTCAAACCTTGATTAGCTCAAAAAACCCTATACCCAACAAATAGAGCCAAAATTGGCCAGGCTCTAATACCACTTGTAAGGAAGCAAAGGTGTGTGAAAATGCTTCCTATGCTAATCTTGAGAGGATGGTTATGCAAATTTCAACTTAAATATTGCAAAGATCTCAAGAAATGCATAATAAAGCATAAATAAAATAATAATGAACACATAACACAGTGATTACCCTAGGGAAACCCTTCCAAGAGAAAAACCCCACCCTCCAAAACCTGCACAATGTATTATCAAATCAAGATGATTATAATACACTTGCAATGCAAGTTCTTATAAGAGTGCATCACCACAACTTGAACTTGGAGAGACTCCTTCTAGCACCCAATCTTGCAAACTAAACTCAATTATCAAACACCTCTCCAAGCCCTCCTTTTATAGTGATTTTACAACCTGGAAACCACTTGTGGTTTTACAAAACCATGGGCTTAACCACCATGACACATGTTGCCCATTTTTGACATTTACATTTCCAAGATGGAAAAACAACCAGGTTAAAATAGTAATCCCGTCCATAATTTTTTCTCTAGTTTAGACCCCTTTAAAATTCACAAAATGAGTCATCAAGGCTCTAAAAATGACCCACCTATATTCTACTATGGACAAGACTCATTTTTTACAGCTCATTAACCATTTTCCAATGCATAAACATGTGGAAAACTACCACAAACAAATTCTAAAATTTTCCAGAAAAAGATTGCAAGGTTGAGGCACATGTTTCTCAACAAGTACAAAGGTCTTTGGCATATTGTATACCACTTAAGTTCACTTCAGTCTTGTTGGCGACACAAATAGTGATTGTGGGTATCATAGATGATAGGAAAAAAAAAACAATTTTGGATATGATTTTCACCTTGGTATAGGATTTGTATCATGGGCATAAAAAAGCCAGTCTATTGTGACTCTCTCTCCAGCTGAAGCTCAATATGTTGCTGCCACTAGTGCATCTTGTCAAGTTTCTTGGATGCAAAAAATGTCAAAAGACCTAAGGCATGATAAAACTTAAGCTACTAAAATATTTGTTGAACAATTATGTGATTGCATTGTCCAAAAAACATGTTTTTCATAAGAGAACTAAGCATATTGATACCAAATATAATTTTATCAGGGATCTTGTCAACAACAAAGAAATTCACTTCTTATATTTTTTGCAGGTCTAAAGATCAATTCACTAACATATTTACATAGCCATTTGTAAAAAAGACATTTCAATGTCTACAAAGTTTCTTAAGAGTTTATGATCAGTCAATTGTTTACAACTCTGAATAAGTTTGAAACTATTTTTATGATTTATAGTAGTTCATAATTAAGGGGAAGTATTGGAGAAAAATAATTATCCACTGGCATTTTTTGTTGGTTTGTGTAACTATCTACTTCAGGAAAATCAGATTTCCTTGTGCTCTCATTTTCTAGCAGTCCAAATCAGATTTCAGTATTGTGTTTTATATTAATTGACTATTCTGATCACTCAATAATAGCCTGATTATCTTCAACTAGTTGTTGAGCACATGAAATTTGATCCTTATGTGCCTAAATCTTATCTTTTTATACTTGCCATGTAAATACTTAAGGCTATTGTAATCTGTTACAGGAAAAATTAATAAAGTTTCCTCTTATGTTGTAGCAGACTCTGTACTTTTTCTAGGTGATTTGCTTTGTTTTGTTGTACAAGATTAATCCCTTGTTTTCTTGCAAGTTCAATGGCCTGTTTTAAGTATAAAATTTTTATTTAGAGCCTCTGATTCTAGTGGTAACCTTTAATAAAAAATAGGAAAACGTAGAGAATCCTTTTAATTTTAATGAAGAACAACTTTATCACTCTCATAAAGGCCAAGATATAGTCCCAAGATAAACAATCACAGAGAATAGCCTAGAATTGAAATTATAACAGTTGAAAGCACATAACTACTAAAATTATAATTTAAAAATAAATTAAGATATTCAAGAGGCACACAACTATAAATTTCACATGATATAAATCGTAAAATAAATCATTGATTTTGGAAGATCATTAATATAATTTCAATGGACATCCAGGAAAAAGCATATAATCAGCGATAAGTCTAACTTGTTTACATTTTTCACTTTTGCAATATAATAAAAAAGAAATAGAGATATCTAACTCTATAAAATCATTTTCAGAATACATTGTTTTCAAGATCAGTAGTAGTTAAATGCATGCTATTTACAAAAGGAGTTAAGTTGCAATGGACAAGGAAAACTGCATGTATGCACGAGCGTATGGTAATCGAATGGTTTGACAGAGGACCTTAAGAAAAATATGAATTTTATCAGTGCACAGATCTTACCAAAAGTTTGAAGGTAAACTAATATGGCCTACCTTGTATAAACCCTTCTAGTAGATTTGATCTCTTCCGACCCTTTTCTCCTTTGAAATGAACAAAAATTGAAGTCTCAATACCCTTTTTTCTACAACTAGATAGAACTCTACCGACGTTGTTAAATGCCTGGAGTTTACTAATTTTAGAGAAATTTAACATCATACGTTTCAAAATACATTCTAATTTTTGTTTTTCCTCCTGCTCACTGCATGTTTCATTGTGTATCCATTTTCAAATTTTTTTAAGTTAAAGAAACTTTAAATTTCAAATTAAAAAATATAGAAATAGAAATAAATAGCTTAATATGTTAAATAAATGTCTTAATGATAAGATTATAATGAAAGAATTTCTATTTGACAAGATTATAATAGGAAAGTTTAGTTTCCATTTCCAAGAAGTTGAAGATACATAAATTTCCATTCTTATTGCAAATAAAAGGAATGTTTTTTTGGAAATGCCAAAAATTTATACATTTCCACACTATTTTAGAGTGCAAGTGTAAGAAATGTGTAATTTTCTATGCTATTTTACAGTGTCAGAAATGTATAAGTTTCTATGCTATTTATGGTGAAAAGGAAAAGGACCTTTTCTCTTTGAAAACAAGAAAATCTTGACCCTTACTTTATATGGAAACTTTTAATATCTATATTCAATATTTTTGTTATTCTTTATTTTACCTTTTTTATTTATTTAAATTTTATTTTAATATTTCTTTCTAAAATGTGATATCACAAACTCATTTTATATAGAGTTTTAAAAATTATATATGTACTAATATTTTTATATTCACAATTTTTAACTATAAATTTTCTTAACTAGATTTTTGCATGCAATAATACATATCATTAACATGTCTAGCATATATTTTAAAATGGCAAACAACAGTTTTTTGGGTGCTGGATAGCCATAAATTATTTGAATTTTTAGAAACTTATAAATTTTAATTAATGCATTTTAATATTATTGTAATTAATTTATGTGTAACTCATTAAGCTGAACAATTACGTTTAGAATAATATTTTGTAAACCATGTTCAATGTGTTTTAATGTATTTCATATTTTTTTTTAAAGAAGTTGTGAAATATTTCAATATCGTTAAAATAATAATGTGGATATTTTTAGTATATTATTTAATATTTATTTATTTTTTAGTAATTAATTTTTATTTTAAAAAAGATGTTGTCAAGGCATATTAGAGATAGCTAAAGATTGTTATGTAGAAGATACCTTAATCTTTAATCTAATACAATATAATTAAACACAAAACTCCGTTCAAAAAGTGGATGGTAAATCACTTGTCACAATAGAAAATTGTGAGAAGAAACTCCTTTCATTCCTCAAATCTATTTGGCAACCTTTTTGTATCTAACTTTCTACCAAGAGTATCCACTATTTGAAGTGAAAATATGACAAAGAGAATTATTGAGTGTACAACTAGATTTAAAAGATTTCCAAGCTATTTAGTAATAAGCTCTAAAATACATTAACATTGTCACCCTCGTATCATTGTCCTTTACTCTGTAATAGGCCATGCTAAATCCATCCACAAAATATACTTTACAACCATCCATCCACCATTAAACACATGACATACACAAGATAGCCTATCATATGTTGGCATTGTGATGATTTCAATGAGCAGTCACAAGTAGTTATGATTCTAGTTGTCATTGATGCAAACATACTCATATAGAATGACTTGGACAATCAGTAAGGTCAGTATACAATCATTAAGAAAGAATTAGTTAAGTACAATGAGCGATGTATATGAATAACAACTACAGCTGAAGATTTTGGTATCGCTGGTGATAGAGAAGGAATTAAGTGGAGATATATTAGACATTACATGTGCTTGAGCATACAAGATCATGCATATGACTACATCTCATTTCAATGATTGGTGAGAAATTATCATAGTGGCAAAAGAGGCTACAAGTTGAAGACATTATGTTCTTGAGCTACTTTTGAAAGATCTTAGTGTTAGAAATAGGGAATACTAAGAGGGGGGGTGAATCAGTATTCTACAAACTTTTAATTTTCCCAATTATGGATATAACAGATTAGCACGATCCTTGCAAAATAGAGTAAACTAAAGAACATGCATAACAGTAAAAAAAATGAACTCATAACACATTATTTGTTCTCAAGGAAACCCTGGCCAAGGGAAAACCCCAGTGGGGATGATACCCGCAATGATCCACTAATCAAAAGTATCACGTTAAGGATGTTGACCATGTTAGGAGAATGTTACATATATATAGTGTCTTAGTCCTGATTAAGGGACTCTAGGCCTTGTTAGAAGCCTCAACCCTGCTAAGAGTTTGTAGTACAAAATGGTATGATTACAAGATTAGCCCACTTTCCAAACATGTAATGTACAATAATTTCTGATTACAAAAATAGGGCAAGGTACATAACCTTATACTGCACTTTCTTGACTTTCAACAATTTTCATAAATATCTTTCACATACATGTGTTACTTCTCTTCTCTATATTTCATAATCTACTTCGCATTACATATGTCTTATATTTATACAAGTTATTAAGAATAATAACTCTTACAGTCAGCTTTACCAAACATAAAGCACTTTACAAAAATACATAATAAATTATTCTTCCCAAGGGTTAACATCTAGGATGTCATCCCTTTATATGATTAAGGCATTATTTTGATAAACAAAATAATCCCTTAACGTTTTACCAATTTTGTCTTCATCTTTATCCTGTCGGCTTTAACACTGTCTCTATAATACTACAATAACTTCTTCCATACATGTCATGCAGACTTGCGCTCTTAGGTGAGTCTTCAATATACATCATAGTATCCACATTCAAGTGTGCAAGCACTGAAATTACTTCCATCAACATCGCCAATCAAAACTATCTCTGGTTATACTGGGAAAATGTTGCTTATACTTAGACAATTTTGTTCTACACTTTGTCATAACTGCTCTTTGTCATATGTCATCTTCACATAGATCATATGTTTCCATAATGACAACATCTAGATATTTAACTCATCCAAATTTCCAATAATCTCCCCCTTTTTCATTGGTGGTAACATATGAGAAAATTGGCTAAGTTATACAAAACTTCAAAATTGTGGCCATAACTAAATATATCTTCACTGTCCTTATATCTCCATATATCTCATACATCATCAATACTCCCCCTAGGAATATACTTCCATATACATAACAATATATCAATTTTTTGCTATCACTCCCACTTTGACAACAATGACAAAAAAAAGAGTGCCAAAACTATGATCTAAAAAATGTTTACCTTGATTCAAAATTGTAGAGCTAGTAGGCTTGTGACACAATTTGCAAAATTTATTTTAATGATCTCTATCTCCTTCTCCCATGCCTTCTTAATGGTATCTGCAACACTGAGTAGTGCACATAAACCATAAGATGTGATCTCACATGCATGAAGGTTTACAAAGTTAAACTTCTCATAAGATGTCTTAGATGAAAGACATTCTTCCAACTGTCCTTCAATGATACTTATCTTCACTAAAATGTGCTCTCTTAGAAGAGAGAATCTTCTCAATTTTCTATCTCTTTCATCATTAAGGATTCTGATATCATCTTTCAATTTTTTGATTCTCTTTTCACAATCTAATATCTTTACATTAGGACTGGTTAATATATTTACCTCTGTTTGAATTTCAGTCTCCTTTGCTCTTATTTTCTTAGGCAATTCTGATACATGGTTTTCTGTATTTGTACACTTTATATAAAAAGCTTTTCCTCTATCCAAATTCCTTCTCAAGTCCTTTATACACACATCCAAGTTATTGATATCATTTCTAATATTTTGACATATATCATGGAATACTTTAGCCTCATAGGCTACCTAAGCCTTTACTGTAGCTATATCTAACAAGTTAGTGAACTCATTGGCAAATGCCTTCATAACTTCTCTGGCTTTTACTTGTGGATCTGCCTCTGTTATCTGATTAGTCACAACACTCTGCAACTTCTTTGTTACTTCCTACAATAATCCTTCAAGGCTATTTACGTTCTTGTTCTTACCAATAATTTTTTTAGGAGATGAGATCAGCTCCATTTGATCATCATCATCAACTTCTTTTCCAATATCAAAAAAAATTGATTCTTTTTTTGGTTTCTTTGTTGCAATCTCAGGGGTAGGACTGATTTCTACTTTGCTTGGTTCTCCTTTATATCCTCTAACCTTTGTGTTTACTTTAATCTCTACTTGTTTTTCTTCTTCCTTCCTTGTTTCCTGCTTTTCTTCCTCAACTGATCTATCTTGTTCTTCTAGGGCTGAATTGTCAACAATGTTTTCTAGGTTGCTGAAAGGATTGTCATCACTATCTAGTAAGATATTAGTTCCTTCCACATTCATTGATTGATCTTCAATGTTAATTGATGGTGGTGGAGAGGGAATTTTCTGGTGCTCATCTTCCAAAGCTTGATCTACTGCACTTGAATGCTTACCAATGCTTGTAGTCATCACCTTTATGACTGCTTGTTTAGTCTCTTTATTAATTTCTTCATAATTACCTCCCATAATTAGAAATTTTCTTCTTTTAGTTCCCAAATGAGTACCAAGATCTTTCATGATTTCCTTGAAGTGGTCTTCATCTCTGATGTCACAGAGTTTTCTTACAAAGTTCTCTCTAATCTTATTATTTTCTTCATCTTCTCTCTTCTTCTTGTTAACTAATTTCTCAAATAAATTGTTAGCCTGCTTTTAGCACCCTAGTAGCCAAGTTTTAAACTTTTGAGAATTGCCCTATAGAAGGAATTTTTAAATTTTTTCTAGTTTCTTATGGGTTTTATTATTGATGGTGTCTTTGTAATGCTTAATTGGTGAAGAAGCAATGCCCCTTCAATGTATTGAATCTGAACTTTGAACCTCAAGGTTCAAAGTTCAAAGTTTATAATGGAGTTTGCAAAGTTCAAAGTTCAACTTCAAAGTTATAGTCTAAAATCACAGCTTCAAAGAAAGTTTCTCAGGAGGGTCAAAATGTTGCAATAGATCAACTTATGAAGCAGCTTAATGAGGTTGAAAGTGGTAAACTACAAGTGACTATCTTGAAAAACAAAGTGTTGCATGAACAATTAAATCAAAGTAACACAGACATCAGAGAGTTGCAAGAGTGTTGTGCAGGTCTTCAAAAGCACTTACTTGATTTTGAGCAAGGGGATAATAAATTACAAAAGAAAAATGTTGTGAAAATTGATTCTCTTGATGGCAGTAATGTATCAAATGCTTATGAGAAGGACTTACTTATCAAAGATATTTATGAACTAAAGTTTCAAAATGAATATTTGAAATTGCATCTTGAACACTTCCATGTTGATATTAGTCAATCTGGTAGCACAGAAGATGCCATTGTGTAGTTTAAAGAAACTTCTCAAGGAAATCATTCATACACTTTAAGTTAGTTGCACAGAGAGATTACAGAACTAAGAAAGTAACTTGAAGAAAGAAAAACATCACTAGCAATAGCAGAGGATAACATCAAACAATTTCATATGGAAATATCTCAGTCTGACCAAAGGGTTCAAGAACTTTCAACACAACTTGTTGAAAATCAAAAAAATATGGAAAATCAAATAAAGGAGCATGACGAAAAATATGAAGAACTTTATTTGAAGTTTGGAAGTTTGCAAAAAAAGGAGAAAAGTAGAGGATACAAGAACTTCAAAAGCAAAAAGATAATATCGAGGCTTAGCTTTCTGTAGCAAGAGACAAAACTTCACAAGCTATGATACAATAATCTGAAATAAAACAAGAACTTGAACAAGTTCGACATGAAATAGGTGAAGCTCTACAGTCCATCGATGGGTGTAGCAGGACATGTGGGGATTTGGGATTACCATAGAAGCCCGATGGCACCATACTAAGCTCTTTGCAATCACTCACACAAATTTGACTATTGTCTCTATAGTCATAGAAGTTTGGGTTTTGGAGCTCACATAAATGAGAGAAACTCATTATGAGATATGCACAGGACCGACTTCATCATCATCAGGGTCCATGATCCATAGCAGACATGTCAAAGCCAAAAACTAAGTGTTGAGAGTCCAAAGATCATGTACATCTAGATTGAAAGACTTGAGCCATTGTGTATACTAAAGGCTTAATTATGATCTTGAAAGTTGCAGCCAGCTCAAGCATGCTTTGCATTAGGTTCGAAGAGGAGACTGGCAATCTAAACAGGAGCATGACTTGACTGTATAGTAATAAAGGAACTACAGATGTATATGCAATCACCAAGGTGTAGGAGATATGCATATCAGGTTATGATTATGTCATAAGTAGGAGATGGCTTTTGTATTTACTGTGCGATGACTCTTTTCCATCATCAACCCGAATGATGAAAGCCCAAAGATCCAAACATGTTCATACACCACTTCCAAAGCCCGAGTTGAAGATATGAAGATTAGGATGACCTCATAAACAAGGAATTGCAATCAGTTTAATCTTACAAACTTGAAAGAATCCAAGCCCATTTGCAAGCATCATGCTGTTACTGGAAACCAGGAATGAGCATTGAAGATGTTTGTTCTGCTTTTTTTTCTTTTATTCTTGGTTACTAGATGATTATCAATCTACTGTTCTACAAACATGTCTTTGCCAAGGCAAGTAGTTACATAGATTGGAATTCTTTCAGTCATCCGAAAGATGACAATAATGATCATTGTTGCATATGTCTCCACATTGGGGAATGGAAGTGCCCTACAGAATGAAGTAGAATAGTGTGACTCACTGTCATTTGAGATCCTTGTGAAACTATCAATATAGAGGGTCTGGGATATATTTGATGAAGGGTGCTCCCCTTAATGCCACAAACACATAACAGAAATAGAGAAACAACAACAATAATATGCAAGAACAGAAAATTGGCTTCTTATTATCTCCACAAATGTGGAATTACAAACTTTCAGAATTACAATATGCAAAGCCACATGGGCATTCCCTTAAAATATTCTTTAAGACAAAGCCTTGAATCAATACCCAGATCTACTACCCAGAACTATTCTGAACTGCCTAAGACAATAATACAGCCTTCCTTATATAGGCAATTTTCCACCGCCTGGGAAGGTTCCATAATTTTAGCCAATAAGGCCGACCAACTTAGAATTATTTTATTTTACATTTTATTACATCATAGTCGGCTCAAGATAACCTTTGAAACCTGAACAGAAATTTTGAAGAAAATTATTTTCCACCATTTCAGGTGGCCCAACTTCCGAAGACCATAAGTCATCACCAGTTGACCCGCTCGGCTATTATAACCCCATTTCAGAAATGCCACGAAGTGCTCTACAGGCTTGATTGGCGCAAGTGTCCGTCACCCAAATTTTTGACCTCATTCGGGGCCTCTAAAGCCTTCAAAACTGAGTTCAAAGTTTCTGTACCCTGCTGCCAATACCGAAAATCTTCAATATCTTCCAATATACACTTGATCTAGCAATGAAACTTTACTGGCAGACTTATATGACCAAAATGAACCTCCAAGAAAGAAATAAAATCATTCTGAGCACATACAAAAATTACCAAAAATAGTAACTTTCCATAAATAGCAGCTCTACACAAAATAGCCCTTATTGAATACAAAAATAGAAATATTTTTGGGTGATGCAAGATTGCTCTTACACCCAGGATGCTCCTGCATCAGACACCCGGGGTAATTTGAGAAGTGACCCTGTCACGACTCAGGTGTGCAGAGGAAAACCAAGACGGCTAACCTCCTCCTTTGTCAGCCATGATGAATCTTCAATAGGTCATCCTTTCCATTTGACCAAATATTCTTCATATGTCATGTTCCTTGTGCTTCTGCCAACATGACTGTCCAGTATATCTTCGATCTCCTTAGTGTCTAAACTAGTTGCTGGAATACTCCACTGTGCTGCTGTGATCTCATCTTCAACACCTCCTTCATGATACTCTGTCAAATTTGAAATGTTAAACACTGGTGAAATATTTAGCTCAGTAGGTAATTCTACCTCATATGCGTTTCCTGAATCATGTTTCTTTAGTATCCTACATGGTCCAAACTTCTTCATTTTCAGCTTGTTATATGTACCAACTGGAAACCGCTCCTTCCGCAAATGAACCATGACTTCATCACCAACCTGAAATTCCTTATACCTCCTTTTCTCATCTGCCTTAGCCTTATATTGTGCATTCATCTTGGTAATATGCTTCCTCACCTCCTCATGGATGTTCTTCAAGTGTTCTGCAAAATCCTCAGCTTCAGCACTACTTATTTCTCCTTTATCTATCTTCCTCAATTCAGATGCATTTCTTGGACTACTTCCATATACAATCTGGAATGGTGATTTACCAGTGCTTCTATTGACAGAATTATTGTATGCAAATTCCACCTGTGATAAAATTAAATCCCATCCTGTTAGCTTATCTCCAACCAAACATCTCAGCAAATTTTTCAAGCTCCTATTCACCACCTCTGTCTGTCCATCAGTCTGTGGATGATGTGATGAACTAAACTTCAAATCTGTCTTCAACTTCTTCCACAATGTATGCCAGAAATATCCAACAAACTTAGTGTCCCGATCTGAAACTATGGTCTTTGGCAAACCATGAAGTCTCACTACTTCTCTGAAAAACAATTCTACTACATGAACAACATCATTAGTCTTCTTGCAGGGAATAAAATGTGTCATCTTTGAAAATCTATCAACTACCACAAAAATTGAATCGTGTCCCCGCTGTGTCCTTGGTAAACCAAGAACAAAGTCCATGCTGATATCCTCCCAAGGCTTCTCTGGTACAGATAATGGCTGATACAACCCTGTATTCTGCTTCACTCCTTTTGCCATCTGACATACTCTGCAACTCTGTACAAACTTCTTCACATCTTGCTACAACTGTGGCCAATAATAATTCTCACTAACCAAACCAAGGGTTTTGTCACGACCAAAATGTCCAGCCAATCCTCCACTATGCTTCTCCTTGATGAGATTCTCCCTCATAGAACTTCGTGGAATGCACAATTGACTCCCTCTGAATAGCATATCATCCTGGATGATGAAATCCAACCATTTTGTCCTATCTAGAGTAACAAGTTCTGTATAAGCTTTCCAAGCTTCACCAAAATCAGGATCCTCTGTATACAAATTCTTGAGTTCCTTGAACCCAACCACTTCAATCTGCATTTCTATTAGCAATAGTTGCCTTCTGCTAAGAGCATCTGCAACCCTATTAGACTTTCCACTCCTGTGTTTTAAAACAAATGTATAACTCTGCAAAAACTCAACCCATTTCAAATGCCTTTGATTCAATTTTCTTTGACTATTCAAATATTGCAAAGCTTGATGATCAGTATACAAAACAAACTCATTAGGAAGTAGATAATGTCTCCACTTCTTTAATGCCTGAACTATAGCATAAAATTCTTGATCATAAACAGAATATTTCCTCTTGGCATCATTTAACTTCTCACTGAAATAAGCAACAGGTTTACCTTCTTGGCTCATAACAGCTCCTATTACAGTACCACTAGCATCACAATCTACTTGAAACACCTTATTGAAATCTGGAAGTGCTAAAACAGGTTGTTCTGTAACTTTTTGTTTCAATAATTAAAAACTCTTTTCTACTCCTTTAGTCCACTTAAACTCTTTTCTATCCCCTCTCATTGTTTCAGTCAAGGGTCCATAAATACTGCTAAAATTTCTGATAAACTTTCTGTAAAAGCTAGCTAGACCATGAAAAGATCTTACCTTAGTAGCACTCCTTGGAGTAGGCCATTCAAGGATAGCCTGTACCTTCTCTGGGTCCATTTTTAGACCTTCTGCTAAAACTACAAATCTCAAATACACTAACTCTTTCTTCACAAAACTGCACTTCTTCAAATTAATCAACAATTTCTCTTCTCTCAACTTCTCAAATACCATACGTATATGCATCATATGCTCATCCAATGTCTTACTAAAGATCAAAATATCATCTAGGTAAACAATGACAAACTTACCCAGAAATTTTTTCAGAACCTCGTTCATGAGCCGCATGAAAGTGCTCGGTGCATTGGTTAGCCCAAAAGGCATGACTAACCACTCATATAGTCCTTCCTTTGTCTTGAAGGCAGTCTTCCATTCATCTCCTTCTCTGATCTGAATTTGGTGATATCCACTCTTCAGATCTATCTTTGAGAAATACACAGCTCCACTCAAACAGTCCATAATATCATCCATTTGTGGCAATGGAAACCTATACTTGATTGTGATCTTGTTTATTGCTCTGGAATCTGTACACATCCTCCATTCTCCATTCTTCTTTGGTGCTAATACCGCTGGTACAGCACAGGGACTCAGACTCTCACGGATCAATCTTTTCTGTAACAGTTCATGTACTTGTCTGTTCAACTCCTCACTTTCTGTAGGTGTCATTCTGTGTGCTGCCTTATTCGGCAAACTCACTCCTGGGATCAAGTCCATCTGATGACTGATCTTCCTGACTGGTGGTAATCCATTAGGCACGTTATCGGATACAATATCCTGAAACTCATTCAACAAATCTGCAACTTCTACAGGAACATCTTCTACTTTCTCTTTACCAGCTTTTGGAATTAAAGAAAAACATACATGCTCATGCCTCATACCATCTAGGAAATTTCTTCCATCAACAAAAGTTATCCTTACATTACCACATACCTTTTCTTTAGTCTCCTTCAATGGTTTTAGCTTATGCCGCACTCCATCCTTTGTCAGGGAATAGGTATTCGCACGACCATCATGTACAACACATCTGTCAAACTACCATGGTCTACCCAACAACATATGACATGCATCCATAGATATGATATCACACAATACCTCATCTTGGTATCCGCCAATCTTGAACTTCACCAGGCATTGTTCATTGACCATGACCTTGTGGTCATCCTGTACCCAGGCAATCCGATATGGATGTGGGTGTTTCTGTCTCTTGAGCTTCAACTTTGTCACCATCTCTTCTGACACCAAATTGTCAGTGCTCCCACTATCAATGATCACATCACAACATTTACCTTCACACTTGCACCTGGTGTGAAACAGGCTCCTCCTTTGCTCATTTTCTTTCTCACCACTCAACAGGACTCTTCTGTTAATCAACGTTTCTCCTCTTTCAGCATCTTCAGAATTTGATGATCTGGCATCTTCATCTACATGTGCAACTCTGGCCTAGCCTTCATTTCTTCTATTTGTTCTGCCTTGGCGCTGAGGACATTCAAATGCCCTATGACCTTCTTCTCCACAGTGAAAACATGTTCCACGGAAGCCTCCTCTTCCAGATCCTTGTCCTCTTCCTCTTCCTCTCTGATCTCTATTATTCTGATCCTGGAAGCGATTGGAATTATTTCCACGCTGATTCTGACTGCTACTGGCCTCATCCTTCTTTTTCAAATCTTCATTTCAGCCACCATATGACCATCCACCAGATCGTCCACCGTGACCTCTTCCGTTTTGTCTGATCTCGAACTTCTTGTTTAGCTTTTCCTCTACTTTTAGGGCAAATTGGTATGCCTCCTCAATACTGCTCATTCAAACTAGATTCAACTCCTCCTGAATGCTTGGCCTTAACCCATTAAGGTATCGGGAAACTTTCTCCTTATCAGCTTCTGCATGGCCTGTTCTGATGAGGAGTCGATAGAACTCCTCTGTATACTCCTGAACAGATCTTCCTGCTTGCTTCAAACTTTGCATTTTCTTTAGTAGATCAAGCTCATAATCAACAGGAATGAACTGTCGCTTCAATTTATCCACCATCCAATCCCATCTTGTGATTTTATCTTTCCCTCTTCTATTTCACTCCAATTGAATTTCTTGCCACCAGATTTTTGCATGACCTTTCAGTCTGGCCTTCACAAATTTGACCCTATCAGGATCCTCAACATCTTCATACTCAAAATATTCCTCACATTCGTTGATCCAGTTGATCAATTCCTCTGGGTTAAGATTTTCAGAAAATGTAGGAACCTCAATCTTAGGTCTTTTCCCAATCTTGGAAATCACCCGAAAAAGTCTTTCTTCCTCCTGGTTCACAATTTCAGCTTCTCCTTCTTGATATTCTTCTTCAGCTTCATCCTCGCTTTCATCTCTGACATTAAGATTCATTCCTCTACGAATCTCTTCTTGTAATGCTCGCACTTGTCTCTGCAAC
Source organism: Chamaecyparis obtusa (assembly GCA_027943335.1). Taxonomy (NCBI): domain Eukaryota; kingdom Viridiplantae; phylum Streptophyta; class Pinopsida; order Cupressales; family Cupressaceae; genus Chamaecyparis; species Chamaecyparis obtusa. The sequence continues at coordinate 256,530 of BSBK01012752.1, forward strand.
TCTCTAACCTCAGGTGTTACAACACCAGCTCTTCTGCCACGTTCCCTTTGTGGAGGCATTTTCACGATGCGCGCTTAAACCCTAGCCACGGTCCTGGTGCAAACTGCCTCACAGTCAGTGATCTATTTACACACTCAAGAACTCCTGCTCTGATACCACCTGATGAAGGGTGCTCCCCTTCATGCCACAAACACATATCAGAAATAAAGAAACAACAACAATAATATGCAAGAACAAAAAATTGGCTTCTTATTATCTCCACAAATGTGGAATTACAAACTTTCAGAATTACAATATGCAAAGCCACATGGGCATTCCCTTAAAATATTCTTTAGGACAAAGCCTCGAATCAATACCCAGATCTACTACCCAGAACTATTCTGAACTGCCTAAGACAATAATACAGCCTTCCTTATATAGGCAATTTTCCACCGCCTAGGAAGGTTCCAAAATTTTAGCCAATAAGGCCGACCAACTTAGAATTATTTTATTTTACATTTTATTACATCATAGTCAGCTCAAGATAACCTTTGAAACCCGAACAAAAATTTTGAAGAAAATTATTTTTCGCCATTTCAGGTGGCCCAACTTTCGAAGACCATAAGTCATCACCAGTTGACCCGCTCAGCTATTATAACCCCATTTCAGAAATGCCACGAAGCGCTCTACAGGCTTGATCGGTGCAAGCACCCGTCACCCAAATTTTTGACCTCATTCGGGGCCTCTAAAGCCTTCAAAACTGAGTTCAAAGTTTCTGTACCCTGCTGCCAATACCAAAAATCTTCAATATCTTCCAATATACACTTGATCTGGCAATGAAACTTTACTCGCAGACTTATATGACCAAAATGAACCTCCAAGAAAGAAATAAGATCATTCTGAGCACATAAAAAAATTACCAAAAATAGTAACTTTCCATAAATAGCAGCTCTGCACAAAATAGCCCTTATTGAATACAAAAATAGAAATATTTTTGGGTGATGCAAGATTGCTCTTACACCCAGGATGCTCCTGCATCAACATTCCCTTGAACAGAGCATTGGAACATGGAAATTTATCTAGCCTCAATTAAGACATAACATCAGAACCGATCTACAAGACTGTTGGGTTCTCAAACAATTTGTTATGGTCCATCATATGCCCATTAATGAGAGACATTGAGGATATGAGCTAGCAAAATATGGTGACTATGTGAAGTTCTCCACAAGGAGTCAATGGGCTACAAGAGAGGAATTATTTTTCTATTTGTAACAAGGAGAACAAAGGGAAAGGAATATGTTTTATTTTCTGAGTAGCTTTATTGAAGTTGTAGAAGTCGAATGATCTATAGGTTATTTTTCTTTGTATTTACAAATAAGGTGAAATGGATATATCAAATCTGTGTCTCTGAATTTTATTTTCTCCAATTGAAATTGATCAGTTGGTCATTTCAATCGTATTTTTGAGTATTGTTTTGCATCATCAAATCAAGTGTAGGAATATATCATGAATTAGTTGTTTTTGGTGTATTTATGCTTAGTAATTAAAATTATTTAACTTCTCCTTGATTTCTTTGTGCTTGGGAAGACCGAATAGATGATCATTTGATCACTCATTTATTTTCTCTAAATCTTTTCAATTGTAACCGCATTCATTTCATGTTTATGGATGAATGTCAAAAAGCCTTTGGTATCGTCGGGTTAAGAATACACTCTGTTATCTAATTCATTGAATATCTTTTCATGAGGGAGTTGTACCTCTTAATTTAGAGGAGGGTTATCAACTAATGATAACTTGTCCAACTGTTAGTGCAATTTGTTCTTATTTTTAGGCATATTGAGTCATTATTTACATTTCTTTCCAAAGGACAAATCTATATACTAATAGATGTTTGGTGACTCTACTGGGGACCAGAAATGAAGATCAGTGTTTAATAATTGTTTCCTCAGTTTATATTTATATCTCCATGTGCAGGAGATTGGCCACTCTGATAAAGTGGTGACTCTGCTCATTATTAATGCAAATCCAAAGGAGTTGTAAGAATGGGAAAAAAACCAGGCCCCACTATCCTGGATGTTCTTCAAATGAATGATAAGGTTCTACAAGATTTCTGGGAACATTATAAACAAAGTATTTCAAAGGCTATGAAGTTAAAGATAAGCCTTGAAGATGACCACACCTCTTCCTTGCTATGGATGAGTTTGTGTCATAGATTTCACAAGCTCAAAGACTTGGAGGCATGCAAGAGAAAAGTGTAGTAGCCCAAAAAAGAACTGGAAGTTGTGGAGGAAGAAGCTCCAGTGGTTTCATTGAGTTATATCTCTTCAAACTACTCAGTTATGAGTGAACAAGAAATCAACTCAAGAGAACAGCCTCAAAAGAAGCCTATTGTTGATGAAATTAATTCAGAGAGAGATGAGATGCTCCAGTATCTTTGGAATGCCTTCAAAGGGAGCATTTGTGAGGTTGAAGAGAACAAACTAGATCCATCTAAAGATCATCAATCTACCATACTACTGGAATGGGTGCATAAAAGATATAATAATCTCTACAAGAATTCTGGTCAAAGAGTTCCTGCTGCTACAAAGATATCTAAAGGAAAATATGAGATTAAAGAAACCTTTTTCTCCAACATCTTGGTATCTAAAGATCAAGATTTTTCAGTGGCAACGTCAGAATCATTAGTGCCTTGGATTTTCAAACAGCAATCCAAGGAAAGTCAACAAGAGAAGCTGCATTTTCAAGAAGAGCCTCGTGCCATAGAAGGATTGTTGGTAAGTGATTACAAAGAGAGAAAGACTTATGGTTCCCAACCTTTATTTTCACTTAATGAAGATTTTAATCACATTCAACACGAAGAGGCTTTTCCTTTTAAGTTTGATCCTATGGTTGTTGAAAGTAGTTTTCAAAAGTCATTGCCTTTAACTATATACCATAAGGATAGTTTAGCTTGTAATATGCAAGGAAAATTTTTAAATTCTGATTTTTCTTTTGAATACCAAGGCAACAATATAGTTAACATTGCAGTAGTAGAGAATCAATTGGGAAATGATGATGAGATTGTTTGGGGTAGCGTGAATACATTATACTCACTTGCTGAGTTTATTGAAGGTTTTGTGGTTCAGGATAATCCCCTCTTCATCCCTTATGATCTATGTGATGGAATGAGAAAAAGGAGGGTCATCTTGAAAACCATGGTGACATGACTATGCTGCAGCCAAGAAAGAAGGTGGAAGTGCATCCAAAGCACAAAATCTAGTTAGAAGCCTCCTCATCAAGTCATCCTTGGCTATTAGAGGCAACTAAAGAAGACTCGATCTGTGATTTCCAAATGATCACCAAGAATGCATTGATTGATGATCTAGAGCCTAATGTTTATGAGCTTGAGGAGGAGGTAGAATATGAGGTCTTCTTGTTTGATTTTACACCAACTCGAAAGAAATGGTCTCAACTTCAAAGTGTGGAGGCATTCTATTTTAAACATGAAATTGTTGATGGATTTACAAGAGACATATTTCAACAAGCCTAACCTTGGGTTTTGATTTGAAGGTTCCAACAAGGCACATCCCTAATCTTTCCTTTATTAATGGTTTGTTCCACTCTCCCAAAGAGAAGGATAAGGATATTTTTTATTTGAATCTCCTCACCCGAGATGATGTTGAAACATGGTGGCCTAAAATTTATGATGCAAATTGGCTTTTTGGATCTGACATGATTTCTAAGTTGGTGCAGCATATTGTGGTCAAATCTTTCCTTACAATAGTCATTAATTATCTATTTGGAATGGTACATCTCATGTATCAACCTCTTGTCCACACTGGCAGATACTTCTCATAGCCATTCAATGGTTTCAAATGAGTAGCGAGAGGCATCTTTGGAGGTATGGGCTGCTAGCCCTGTCTTTTGTAAATAATTTTATTTGTGCTGGATAGTTTAGGTGTTTTGGCTTGTTTCCAATTTTCTTAGTTAGGGGGTTTGTTTTGGTTTGTAGTTGTCCTATTTCCCCTTTGTCCTTTCAATGAGAAGCTCCATGTTCTCCATTTTTACCTTGACTCTATTGCCCATGGTACTAGGCACTGGCTTTTAACCAAAGATTTCTAAGTTATTCGTGCACTTTACAATGCACATCCCCAGTCAAAGCCAACTGTTAGCCTACTTTTAGCACCCTAGTACCCAAGTTTTAAACTTTCAAGAATCACCCTACAGAAGGAATTGTTAAATTGTTTCTAGTTTCTTATGGGTTTTATTACTGATGGTGTCTTTTTAATGCTTAATTGATGAAGACGAAATGCCCCTTCAATGTATTGAATCTGAACTTTGAGCCTCAAGGTTCAAAGTTCAAATTTTGTAATGCAGTTTGCAAAGTTCAAAGTTCAACTTCAAAGTTATAGTCTAAAATCATAGCTTCAAAGAAAGTTGCTCAGGAGGGTCAAAATGTTGCAATAGATCAACTTATGAAGCAACTTAATGAGGTTGAAAGTGGTAAAATACAAGTGACTATCTTGGAAAAAAAAGTGATGCATGAATAATAAAATCAAAGTAACACATACGTTAGAGAGTTGTAAGAGTGTTGTGCAGGTCTTCAAAAGCACTTACTTGATTTTGAGGAAGGGGATAATAAATTACAGAACAAAAATGTTGTGAAAATTGATGCTCTTGATGGCAGTAATGTATCAGATGCTTATGATAAGGACTTCCTTATCAAAGATATTTATGAACTAAAGTTTCAAAATGAATATTTTTAATTGCATCTTGAACACTTCCATGCTGATATCAGTCAATCTGGTAGCACAGAAGATACCATTTTGCAGTTTAAAGAAACTTCTCAAGGAAATCATTCATACACTTTAAGTTAGTTGCACAAATATATTATAGACCTGAAAAAGCAACTTGAAGAGATTAAAGCATCACAAGTAGTAGTAGAGGATAATATCAAACAATTTCATCTTGCAATATCTCAGTCTAACCAAAGGGTTCAACAACTTTCAACACAACTTTTTGAAAATCACAAAAATATGGAAAATCAAATAAAGGAGCATGATGAAAAATATGGAGAACTTGATTTGAAGGTTGGACATTTGCAAAAAAAATAGAAAAGTAGAGGATACAAGAACTTCAAAAGGAAAAAGATGATATCGAGGCTCAGCTTACTGTAGAAAGAGGCAAAATGTCACAAGCTATGATACAACAATCTAAAATAAAACAAGAACTTGAACAGGTTTGACATGAAACAGGTGAAGCTCTATGGTCCATCGATGGGTGTAGCAGGACATGTGGGGATTTGCGATTACCATAGAAGCCTGATGGCACCATACTAAGCTCTTTGCAATCATTCACACAAATTTGACTATTGTCTCTATAGTCATAGAAGTTTAGGTTTTGTAGCTCACATGAATGAGAGTAACTCATTATGAGATATGCACAGGAGTGACTTCATCATCATCAGGGTCCTTGATCCATAGTAGACATGTCAAAGCCACAAACAAAGTGTTGAGAGTCCAAATATCATGTACATCCAAATTGAAAGACTCAAGCCATTGTGTATACTAAAGGATTAATTATCATCTTGAAAGTTGCAGCCAGCTTGAGCAAGCTTTGTATTAGGTTCAAAGAGGAGACTGGCAATCTAAATAGGAGCACAAATTGATTGTACAGTTATAAAGGAACTACAAATATATATGCAATTAGCAAGGTGTAGGAGATATGTGTTTCAGGTTATGATTATGTCATAAGTAGGAGATGGCTTTCACATTTAGTGTGCGATTACTCGTTGCCATCATCAACTTGAATGATGAAAGCCCAAAGATCCAAATGTGTTCATACACCAATTCCAAAGCCTGAGTTGAAGATATGAAGATTGGGATGACCTCATAAATAGGGAATTGCAATCAATTTAATCTTACAAACTTTAAATAATCCAAGCCCATTTGCAAGCATCATGTTGTTACTGGAAACTAGGAATGAGCATTGAAGATGTTTCTTCTACTTTTTTTTTCTTTTATTCCTGGTTACTAGATGATTATCAGTCTAGTGTTCTGCAAACATGTCTTTGCCAAGGCAAGCAGTTACACAAATTGGAATTCTTTCAATCATCTGAAAGATGACAATAACGATTGTTGTTGCATATGTCTCCACATCGTGGGATGGAAGCACCCTGCAGAATGAAGTAGAATAGTGTGAGCCACTGTCATTTGAGATCCTCGTGAAACTATCAATATAGAGGGTCCAGGATACACTGCCTTGAATAGATGATTGGAACATGGAAATTTATCCAACCTCAATTAAGACAAAACATCAAAACCAATCTACAAGACTGTTGGGTTCTCAAACAATTTGTTATGGTCCATCATATGCCCATTAGTGGGAGACATTGAGAATATGAGCTAGCAAAAATATGGTGACTATGTGAAGTTCTCCATAGGGAGTTAGTGGGCTACAGGAGATGAATTATTTTTCTATTTGTAACAGGGAGAACAAAAGGAAAGGAATATGTTTTATTTTCTGAGCAACTTTATTGAAGTTGTAGAAGTTGAATGGTCTGTAGATTATTTTGCTTTGTATTTATAATTAAGGGGAAATTGATACATCAAATCTGTGTCTGAATTTTATATTCTCTTATGGAAATTGATTAGTTGGTCATTTCAATCATATTTTTAAATAAGGAGAAATTGATACATCAGATCTGTGTGTCTGAATTTTATTTTCTCCAATTGAAATTGATTAGTTGGTCATTTCATTCATATTTTTGAGTATTGTTCTGCATCATCAAATCAAGTGTAGGAATATATCATGAATCAGTATTTTTTGGTGTGTTTATGCTTAGTAATTAAAATTATTTAACTTCTACTTGATTTCTTTGTGTTTGGGAAGACTGAATAGATAATCAGTTGATCATTCATTTATTTTCTCTGAATCTTTTCAATTGTAATCACATTCATTTCATGTTTATGTATGAATGACAAAAAGCCTTTTGTATCTTCAGATTAAAGATAAGCTCTGTTATCTAATTCATTGAATATCTTTTCATCAGGGAGTTGTACCTCTTAAGTCAGAGGAGGTTTATCAACTAATGATAACTTGTCCAACTGTTAGTGCATTTTGTTCTTATTTTCAGGCATATTGAGTCATTATTTACATTTCTTTCCGAAGAACAAATCTGTATACTAACAGATTTTTGGCGACTCTACTGGGGACTAGAAATGAAGATCAGTGTTGAATAATTATTTCCTCAATCTATATGTATATCTCCATGTGCAAAAGATTGGAAAGTCCAATAAAGTGGTGACCCTACTCATTCCTAATGCAAATCCAAAGGAGTTGTAACATTGGGAAAAAGAATAGGCCCCACTACCCCGGAGGTTCTTCGGATGAATGATAAGGTTCTACAAGATTTATGGTAACATTATAAATAAAGTATTTCAAAGGTTGTGAAGTTGAAGATAAGCCTTAAAGATGACCACACCTCTACCTTGCTATGGATGATTTTGTGTCATAGATTTCACAAGCTCAAAGAATTGGAGGCATGCAAGAGAAAAGTGCAGCAGCTTGAAAAAGAACTGGAAGTTGTGGAGGAAGAAGCTCCTATGGTTTCATTGAGTTATATTTCTTGCAACTACTCAGTTATGAGTGAACAAGAAATCAACTCAAGAGAACAGCCTCAAAAGAAGCCTATTGTTGATGAAATCAATTTAGAGAGAGATTAGATGCTCCAGTATCTTTGGAATGCCTTTGAAGGGAGCATTTGTGAGGTTGAAGAAAACAAACTAGATCCATATAAAGATCATCGATTTTCCATACTGCTCGAATGTGTGCATAAAAGATATAATAATCTCTACAAGAATTCTGGTCAAAGAGTTCCTGCTGCTACAAAGATATCTAAAGGAAAATATGAGATTAAAGAACCCTTGTTCTCCAACATCTTGGTATCTAAAGATCAATATTTTCTAGTGGCAATGTCAGAATCATTAGTGCCTTGGATTTCCAAATAGTAATGCAAGGAAAGTCAACAAGAGAAGCTGCATTTTCAAGAAGAGCCTCATGCTATAGAAGGATTGTTGGTAAGTGATGATAAAGAGAGAAAGACTTATGGTTCCCAACCTTTATTTTCACTTAATGAATATTTTAATCACATTCAACACAAAGAGGCTTTTCCTTTTAAGTTTGATCTTATGGTTGTTGAACGTAGTTTTCAAAAGTCATTGCCTTTAACTATATATCATAAGGATAGTTCAGCTTGTAATATGCAAGGAAAAATTTTAAATTCTGATTTTTCTTTTGAATACCAAGGCGACAATATAGTTAACATTGCAGTAGTAGAGAATCAATTAGGAAATGATGGTGAGATTGTTTGGGGCAGAGTGAATACATTATACTCACCTGTTGAGTTTATTGAAGGTTTTGTGGTTCAGGATAATCCCCTCTTCATCCCTTATGATCTATGTAATGGGAACGAGAAAAAGAAGGGTCATCTTGAAAACCATGGTGACATGACTATGCTACAGCCAAGCAAGAAGGTGGAAGTGCATCCAAAGCACAACAAGTAGTTAGAAGCCTCCTCACCAAATCATCCTCGGCTATTAGAGGCAACTAAAGAAGAATCGATCTGTGATTTCCAAATGATCACCAAGAATGCATTGATTGATGATCTAGAGCCTAATGTTTATGAGCTTGAGGAGGAGGTAGAAAATGAGGTCTTCTTGTTTCATTTTACACTAACTCGAAAGGAATGGTCTCAGCTTCAAATTTTGGAGGAATTCTATTTTAAACATTAAATTTTTGATGGATTTACAAGAGACAGATTTCAGCAAGCCTAACCTTGGGTTTTGATTTGAAGGTTCCAACAAGGCACTTCCCTAATCTTTCCTTTATTAATGGTTTGTTCCACTCTCCCAAAAAGAATGATAAGGATATTTTTTATTTGAATCTCCTCACCCGTGATGATGTTGAAACATGATGGCCTGAAATTTATGATGCAAATTGGCATTTTGGATCTGACATGATTTCTAAGGTTGTGCAGCATATTCTGGTCAGATCTTTCCTTGCAGCAATCATTAATTATGTATTTGTAATGGCACATCTTATGTATCAACCTCTAGTCCACACTAGCAGATACTTCTCATAGCCATTCAATGGCTTCACATGAGCAACAAGAGGCATCTTTGGAGGTATGGGCTGCTAGCCCTATATTTTGTAAATAATTTTTGTTGTGTTGGATAGTTTAGGTGTTTTGGCTTGTTTCTAGTTTTCTTAGTTAGGGGGTTTGTTTTGGTTTGTAGTTGTCCTGTTTCCCCTCCATCCTTTTAGTGAGAAGCTCCCTGTTCTCCATTTTTACTTTGACTCTGTTGCCCATGGTTCTAGGCACTGGCTTTTAACTAGAGATTTCTAAGTTCATGAACTTTATAGTGCACATCCCCAGTTAGAGCCAGCTGTTAGCCTACTTTTAGCACCCTAGTACCCAAGTTTTAAACTTTTGAGAATCACCCTATAGAAGGAATTGTTAAATTGTTTCCAGTTTCTTATGGGTTTTATTACTGACAATGTCTTTGTAATGCTTAATTGCTATAGAAGAAATTCCCCTTGAATGTATTGAATCTAAACTTTGAACCTCAAGGTTCAAAGTTCAAATTTTGTAATGCAGTTTGCAAAGTTCAAAGTTCAACTTCAAAGTTATAGTCTAAAATCACAGCTTCAAAGAAATTTTCTCAGGAGGGTAAAAATGTTGTAATAGATCAACTTATCAAGCATCTTAATGAGGTTGAAAGTGGTAAACTACAAGTGACTATCCTGGAAAACAAAGCGTTGAATGAACAATTAAATCAAAGTAACATAGAACTTAAAGAGTTGCAAGAGTGTTGTGCAAGTCTTCACAAGCACTTACTTGATTTTGAGCAAGGGATAATAAATTAGAGAAGAAAAATGTTGTGAAAGTTGATGCTCTTGATGGAAATAATGTATTAGCTACTTATGAGAAGGACTTACTTATCAAAGATATTGATGAACTAAAGTTTTGAAAATGAATATTTGAAATTGCATCTTGAACACTTCCGTGCTGATATCAGTCAATCTGGTAGCACAAAAGACACCATTGTGCAGTTAAAGAAACTTCTCAAGGAAATCATTCATACACTTTAAGTTAGTTGCACTGAGAGATTACAGACCTGAGAAAGCAACTTGAAGAGAGCAAAGCATCGCTAGAAGGAGTAGAGGATAAGATCAAACAATTTCATCTGGCAATATCTCATTCTAACCAAAGGGTTCAAGAACTTTCAACACAGCTTGTTGAAAATCACAAAATATGTAAAATCAAATAAAGGAGCATGATGAAAAATATGCAGAACTTGATTTGAAGGTTAAACATTTGCAAAAAAAGAGAAAAGCAAAGGATATAAGAACTTCAAAAGAAAAAAGATGATATCAAGGCTCAGCTTTCCGTAGCAAGAGAAAAAAATTCAAAAGCTATGGTACAACAATCTGAAATAAAATAAGAACTTGAACGGGTTCGACATGAAACAGGTGAAGATCTGCGGTCCATGGATGGGTGTAGCAAGACATGTGGGGGTTTGGGATTACCACAGAAGCCTGATGGCACCATACTAAGCTCTTTGCAATCACTCAAAAAAATTTGATTATTGTCTCTGTAGTCATAGAAATTTGGGTTTTGGAGCTCACATGAATGAGAGCAACTCATTATGAGATATGCATGGGACTGACTTCATCATCATCAGGGTCCATGATCCATAGCAGATGTTTCAAAGCCACAAATGAAGTGTTGAGAGTCCAAAGATCATGTACATCCAAATGGAAAGACTCGAGCCATTGTGTATACTAAAGGATTGATTGTGATCTTGAAAGTTGTAGGCAGCTTGAGCACACTTTGTATTAGGTTTGAAGAGGAGACTGACAATCTAAAGAGGAGCGCGACTTGACTATACAGTAATAAATGAACTACAGATGTATATGCAATCACCAAGGTGTAGGAGATATGCATATCGAGTTATGATTATGTCATAAATAGGAGATGGCTTTTGCATTCAATGTGTGATGACGCTTTGCCATCATCAACCCGAATGATGAAAGCCTAAAGATCCAAACATGTTCATACACCAATTTGAAAGCCCGAGTTGAAGATATGAAGATTGGGTTGACCTCATAAATAGGGAATTGCAATCAGTTTAATCTTACAAACTTGAAAGAATCCAAGCCCATTTTCAAGTGTCATGCTATTATTGGAAACCAGGACTGAGAATTTAAGATGTTTGTTCTACTTTTTTCTTTCTTTTATTCCTAGTTACTACATGATTATCAATCCAGTGTTCTTCAAAACATGTCTTTGCCAAGGTAAGTAATTACATGGATTTGAATTCTTTCAGTCATCTAAAAGATGACAATAAGGATCATTGTGGCATATGTCTCCATGTCATGGGATGGAAGCACCCTATAGAATGAAGTAGAATAGTGTGACTCATTGTCATTTGTAATCCTCCTGAAACTATTAATATAGAGGTTATGGGATACATTACCTTGAACAGAGCATTGGAACATGGAAATCTATCTAGCCTCAATTAAGACATTACATCAGAACCAATCTACAAGACTGTTGGGTTCTCAAACAATTGTTATGGTCCATCATATGCCCATTAATGGGAGACATTGAGAATACGAGCTAGAAAAATATGGTGACTATGTGAAGTTCTCCACAGGGAGTCAGTGGGCTATAGGAGAGGAATTATTTTTTCTATTTGTAACAGGGAGATAGAGGGAAAGGAATATTTTTTATTTATGAGCAGCTTTATTGAAGTTGTAGAAGTCGAATGATTTGTAGGTTATTTTTCTTTGTATTATAAATAAGGGGAAATTGATACATCAGATCTGTGTGTCTGAATTTTATTTTCTTCGATTGAAATTGATCACTTGGTCATTTCAATCATATGTTTTAGTATTGTTCTGCATAAACAAATCAAGTGTAGGAATATATCATCAATCATTTGGTTTTGGTGTATTTATGCTTAGTAATTAAAATTATTTAACTTCTCCTTGATTTCTTTATGTTTGGGAAGACTTAATAGATGATCAGTTGATCATTCATTTATTTTCTCTGAATCTTTCAATTTTAATCACATTCATTTCATGTTTATGGATGAATGTCAAAAACCCTTTTGTATCTTCAAGTTAAAGATACACTCTGTTATGTAATTCATTGAATATCTTTTCATGAGGGAGTTGTACCTCTTAATTCAAAGGAGGGTTATCAACTAATTATAACCCGTCCAACTGTTAGTGCATTTTGTTCTTATTTTTAGGCATATTGAGTCATTATTTACATTTCTTTCCGAAGGACAAATCTTTATACTAACACAAATCATCAGGTATCTTTCCTTGAATGTATCAAATTTCTTGTCTGCTAGGATCATGTCCTTGAAAACTGCATTCTCCAAGTTTAATCTTTCTGAATAGTTGTATAACTCATAATACATGTTCATCTTTGAAAATTCTCCATCATTAATAATTTTTTCATTGACCTTTTCAATCCTTGGTTTCCATTTCTTCTTCTTCCCTTCAGTATCTTCATCATCTTTAATTTCAGATACTTTTCTTTATACTGGGGCTACTATTTTTTTCTATATTTTACCTGCTCAGTAGCTATTTCCTTTACTCTTTTCCCTAGTGGAGTAAGATCTTGTAGATTTTCTTATTTCTTGTTCCTTCTCTACCTTCTCCACTTTTACTACATTCTGCAAATTTCAAGTCTCATCTACAACTGCTGACAGGGGTGCAACAGACAAAACTTCCTTTTGTCCAATGTCTCTTAGTGTTCTTGTTGTATTCTTTGCAATTAAGAATTCTTGTTCTATCTCTGTATCCCTAAGAATTTTCTTTATAGTGCTTTCCACTCTCTTCTTTGATAGCTTTTCTTCTTGAATAGACTTTGCGGAGTTGAAGTTCTCCTCATAAGCTCCAAATCTATTTCTATTTACATCCAATTTACTTTTCAGCAATCTATTCACATATTCTTCTACTTCAACTTCAAAAATTTCATATCCAAGAGGGTCTATGAACTCTACTCTAGGTTCAACTGCTTCAATAAAGGTAAACTCGGGTTCAACCATAAAGCATATTTCATTTTTATACTTCTCAACTATAGCCTGTGAATTCTTGATCTTTTCTTCATCAAGTTATGAATTATTTGATCACTAAGGTTACACTCTTAATTCTATCCATGGTGGTTCTATTATCATTCCAATCTTCCCCAATAGTAAATGGAAATCTTTTTAACAAATGGAAAAACATGTATGTAATCAATGATGAGAATCTAAACTGTGAGATTTTAGTTCTTAATCTTTTCTAGGTTCTCAAATAATTGAATTCTCAAAAGTTCACACATATCCACTTGCACTTTATCAACACACATCAAATAGGTTGCATGAATCATACCAACTGCCATGTCATCTTCTCTAGAGTTGGTACAAAACTTAGATGTTAAGATCTTGTATAAATAACTAACATCATCTTGTTGAATCTTGCTAATCACTATTCCTCTACCATTGTAGGATGACTTAGTGTTATCCAATATAGTTTTCTTCACATTTTTCTCATTGAATTGTATAACTCCTGATTTTGATAAACCATTCACTTCATGAATTAGGTTTGTTGTTATGTCAATCACTCTGTCATCTAGCCAAAACTTCCCATTATGAATTCTGCTCAAAATGATTTTGGTGCATTCATCATCATCAAATTCATGGGTATGTGCAAGATCATGAGGGGCCAAAGTATGCCCTTAAGTGGCAATGAAAAATTAGCAAATCAGGGTTAGTCAACTTGATGTGAAAATTTCAACTAGCTATCAACCTAATATCAAAAAGTTGTAAGAGTAGAATCTGTAGAAAATTGAATTTAGTTTCTAAACTACTAGGCCTTTTTTTGAAAAAAAGTTAGTATGATTGGTGAAAAGTATAGATTTCAATGCAGCAGTACAAATTTTTTTGAAAAAAATAAGAAGTAGGTGTATGTCTGGCCACCTTAATCATAATCAAATGATAATATTTTATTCTAAGATTTTTATATATAAGTAGTAGACTCATGCCCAGATGTGACGCATATTTTTTTGTAATTTTATTCCAAAAAAATAATTAATTATGAATTTTCTACTACAACATTTTCATAATTAAAAAACTACCATGTCTGACCAGCTTAACTCATTCAAAACTTTACAAAAAAAAAATTTTAAATTTCCTTATAGTAGGTGAAGCATAGAATGTGACACATTTTTTGGATTTCAAAAATATTATACCATCTTAAAGTTATAGTCATTTTTAATCAGTACATAAATCAACACTTTAGAGGTAACTCAATTAGAAAATAACTAATAATTACTTACCGAATTTAAAATTTGACAGCAATTATATCGATAGAAAGATGATAATCTCCTTAAGATACCCTTTTCATTTCATCAAATTTGGGTGAAAAAAAGTCGTCAGCTACATGGTCGAGTTTGCAACTCAGAGAAATAGGGAGAAAAACACATTTTTGAGACATTTCAATAGTTGACCATGTAGGTTTGGTGCACAAAGCAATACCAAGCCTAATCGGGTACCCGAAAATGCTGGCAAAATTTTAATTTTTCACTTTCCCTCCATTTCTCCATCCTTCATATGATATATATATATCAAAAACTATATATTAGATATATATTAGATTATATATTATATATTTTAAATATTATATAATATCAATTATATATTAAATATTATATAATATACATTTTACATTAAATATTATTTAATATATATTAATATTAAATGTTACATTATATATCATATATTATATATTATTTTATATGTATAATATATTAATATGTATTTTACAACTATGTACGAAAGGTTGGAATATTGCAAAAAAATCATGATGGCCATTGAAAGAAGCAAAGGAAATCAATTAGCCATTTAAAAAACTCATGGGTGGCCATTGAGAAAGAGAGAGAGTGAGAAGGTGATGGGGGCTGAGAGAGTGAGAAGGTGAGAGAGAGAGAGAGAGAGAGAGAGAGAGAGAGAAGAGAGAGAGAGAGAGAGGAGAGAGAGAGAGAGAGAGAGAGAGAGAGGAGAGAGAGATGGGGAGAGAGTAGTAGAGAGAGAGAAGGGGAAGGGGGAGAGGAGTAGGAGAGATAGAGAAGGGGAATGGGAGAGAGAGAGAGAGAGAGAGAGAGAGAGAGAGAGAGAGAGAGAGGAGAGAGAGAGAGAGAGAGAGGGGGGGAAGGAGAGAGAGTAGGAGAGAGAAGGGGAAGGGGATAGAGTAGGGAGAGGAGGGAGAGGGAGAGGGAGAGGGAGAGAGGGAGGAGGGAGAGAGAGAGAGAGAGAGAGAGAGAGAGAGAGGACGAGAGAGAGAGAGCGAGAGAGAGAGAGAGAGAGCGAGCGAGCGAGAAGGGGGAAGGATAACTAATTCATTACAATATTAATCAGTAAGAAGCAAGGAAAACTTAAATAATATCATAGCAGGCATTAGAAATCCAAATTCTAATTAGGATTTTTAAGCAAAGTGGAGTAAGGTCCTAGATAGGGACATTATAGATCCACACATTGTTCAGTAGATACCTCCAAGAACCCACATACATGGGAGTAGGTTTGAAGTAAGACTAAGATTGTTATCAGTTCAAAAAGATTATTGTGTTGTACTTTTGATTAACATCCAATGATTGGATGTGAAATTCACAAATTTGATTATATTACTACTAGTTCTATTTCAAATTTTGGAAAAAAATGGATATTTGACATATGTTCATAAATTTCAGTCAACACCATTTTAAAATAACACATCAGTTTATTTTTACACATTGAGAATATCATCAATAGGAACTGAATTGAAATTGACATAGGTCATAGGAAATAAATGCCCTAGCCATTTTTTGTCTTCTGCATTTTGATTTTATTATTACAATCAGGAGAAGAATATTAATCTCCAAATGGTTTTGGATAGTAACATTTGTACTTCCTCTTCGCAAATATTTCTTCCCTCATCTTGCCTATTGATACCAACAAAGTGAATCTAGGTATTTCTTCCATGTAATGGGAGAAAAATGGTTTCCTAATTGATGTGTCTAAATAATAAATGCAAGAACCTTTTCTTTGATATTTCTCACTAACCCTTTACAACAGAAAATGTTTACAAAAACTGGCATGTACTTGCATGAGGACATTATATATTATACAAATCTCACACAGAAGTAGCTGGCAACCTGCTCAAAAAGTAGTAACTAATAGCAAGTGGGATAATGCAGATTCTTTAATAAACCACTATCTTCTTTACTCAAGCAACATCTAGTTCATATACTTGACATGGGCATGTTTGGGAATAGATAGTCCTCATTTAAACTCAAGTCTCTAGAAGCAATTATATTTTTCAGTGGAGGAGATACACCCATTGGATCTGCAATAACTTTATGCTCACTGGAATTTCCATTTCTCTTAAATTGGGATACTCTTTCCAAAATTGCATATACCCTTTTACCAATTTGGGAAATCAATGGGTCTATTTGTGGACCTCCAAGCTGTTGGTCACCAAAATGATAACCTTGAGATGAATTAGGAACTTCTCTATGAAAGAGATCAATACCTTGAGAAGCTCTCCACTTTCCATCTAAATTAAAAACTTGGACCATAGATGGCTTCCCTTTGTTGTAAAATAAGGAGTGAGACTTCCTTTCCAAAGGTGGCAATGAACTTACATTTGAGGGATAATTCCTAACATGAGTAACCTAGTTTCCCAAGTCCCATAAATGCAAGGCCATTGACTAGTAGGCATTTTTGATAGAAATATTTGTGGTGCTAGAATGAAGTGCATGACCAAATTCTTTTCCTGCTAATGAACCAATTTAAGGCTTCATTTAACATTGCTTTGTGGATAATTCCACAACACTTGTTACTTCTCTATCTAAATGTTTTGTGTCAGTGTACATGTGCACTGAAGAGATTCTGTCACTACTTGAGCTACTAGCAGATGGTGAATACAACTTATCATGTGTTAGGCACCGTTAGGAAGTCCCCATGACCCCTATGGACACATTGGAACCCCTTAAGTGTGTCTTAAGGGATCCTACAACCCCTTCGGATACACTTGAGTGTTCAAATATGTCAAAGGGGTCATGGGGACTTCCTAGGGGTCCTAGTATGTCTTATCATGTGTTACAACTCTTAGGAAGTCCGCATGACACCTATGGACAAATTAGAATGCTCAATTGTGTCTTAAGGGGTCCTACGACCCTTTAGACACACCTGAATGTTCAAATGTGTCAAAAGGGGTCATGTGGACTTCCTAGGGTTCCTAGTATGCCTTATCATGCATTATGACCCTTAGGAAGTCTACATGACCCCTATTGACACACAGGAATGCTCAAGTGTGTCTTAAGGGGTCCTACGACCCCTTCAGACACA